>BMAU01006829.1:0-20319 GCA_019973935.1 Trichonephila clavipes
ATTTCCTACAAATTTTAAATATTTATCTCTAGTGTGCTTTTAAATATTTTTGCAGATTTAAATGATATTTTCTCGTTAAATTGCATGTTTAAAAATGGAAAATTACCAACAGGCATTTACCCATTGTACACTAGTAATGTTCATTTTAGATATATTTATGTCTAAATAATTCCGTTGATTACTCTGACTTTAGTTTATTATAAAAGCGAATATCTATTGTAAATTATATATGTTATCGTTAAAGTGTGAAATCTGTTAGTTCATAGAATAACTAGGTATTTCATGAAATAAATAGACAAGTCAGTTTAAGTATATAAAATTATTGAATTCTACGATTTAACTAGATATTCTATAGAATAATGATCACTTGATTGTTAAAGTATGAAGTACGGCACTCGCGAAAGTTCTCTGAACCGATTCTATCTGTTTTTAGTCATTTTTAAACCTTGTCTGCCGATTTACAAAGGCGTGTATGTGTGTGTGCACCCTTCATACCGTTGTTTTAAACGTAGAATTAATTATAAATATTTATATAATTAATGTATATATATTTTAACGTTTTACATTTTGGATTATTAGCAAATATTTGAGCAACTTGTTTCCAAGCAATGACTTTTGCAGGAACGGGAGATTAACCTGTAAATAAGAAAGATGTAATGCAAGAGAGATTTGAATCTTTATGAAATAAGCACGTGACAAAGGAAAACAGCACTGTACTTACTCTTGAAAACTTTGACAGCAGAAGTGCTAAAACAGCACAGAAAAAAGTACTACGTAACTATTGGTTACACCAGCATTACGATATTCTTGAAGTTCAAGGAGTAGAGAAAAATGCCAATAGCACACACACATACACCTAGATGCCCAACATATTCTTTTTTTCTCCTTCCTGTTTTACTAATGCTAGCAATATGAGCAAAAATAAATTATATCATTTGTTTTCTTTATATCAGTATATATCTGTTAATCATCCGCAATAGGAATAAAATGTATTCTTCGACAGGTTATAGCTATTTATGATAAATTAATTTAGAAAATAATTTTGAAATTGTTTATTTTTTATTTCAACGATCTATCAGTTATTTCACAGATTAACTAGGTAAAGTATGAATTTTTTTTATCTATTCTATACTTTAACTGAATTGTCTAATTATTTCATGAAATACCTAGTTATTGTATGAAATAACTGAATTATACACTTTAACGGTAACATATACATGTCATATTATACATCTACAACTATTTTGTAACAAATGTGTAACTATTATAAAAAGTATATAGTAATACTTTGTAAAAAAATCGAATATTTATTAATTAATTCTTACTAATAAAAATATCAAGCTTATAAGGTTTTTACTGAACGATATTGAACCTTTATATTATCCTTAAATGGAACGATTTCATGTTTGTTTTACATTTTGCGTGCATTTGCTTAAGGCACCCGACTAGGTTCGAAGACCAATTTTTTCAAAATTGATTATCAGAAGAATTTTATTATTTTAAAGAACATAAATAGGCCTAAAGAGTTATAATGATGAAATAAATACCATGCATCACCTCTGTTTCTGAAAAAAAAATTATTTTAATAAAATTTTTAAAAAAATTTCAATTTCAGGAAAAACAGCGTAAAAAAATATATATTGGACATAATGTAATTTTAATTGCATTGATACATTTATTTATCCACCTGAAGTGTCGCAAACCGCAGGTTAAAAAATATTTTCAAAAAATAAATATTTAATAAGCCTTCGAACTTCACGTTAATGATTTTTCGTCAAAATTACTCTTTATTCTATGCTAAAAAGGACTATAAAATGTTATCAAGTGTAAGTATCTTAAAAACTGCGGTTTGCTACACTCTCAAGGGCTTATAACATAAGTGTTGCAAATTTCATTAAATTTTATATAATTGTTCTGGAGATATCCCAGTTTTCGTGCAAAAATTATCGTGAAAATTTCATTTTTCAAAAAACACATTTAAAAAATATACTTATAAGTTACAAAAAGTAAATATTAAAAAAACAACTTAAAATTCTCCAGTTTTATAGGTAATTCCTTCTTCTTCCTCAATTTTTATGTTTCTTTTTTTTCGAATAGCCCTAAGTTTTCTTCTGCAGGTTTTTGCTGTTCGCAGTGAGTGACGTTTTGAGTCTGCAATACGCTCATTATCGAAGATTTTTTGTCCCCGTATAGTATAATAACCCGAAACAATACCCATTTCATTTAATATGGATATTAATCCCTGAAAGCCATTATTAAACTGCACAACAGCAATATATGCTCCTAAACGCAATGTTTGATGCTCAACGAAAACTTCTTTTGGTAATATCTGCCACAAAATTGCATTAAAACTTTCGTTCGGATTCTGAGTTTTTCCTTGTAAACATTTTTTTAAAAGATTTCTGTCACACAAATCCATATAAACAGGCTTTATCGTGTTAACAATATTTTGTGGCAGATCCAAAGATTTATCCTGGTACACAATATTTGAAGCTTTAGCCCGTTGAAATTTACACCAACTTTCATCTCCGACAGGGCACTGTCCATGTTTTGGCTGATGATTTGATGAGCAACAATGAAAAAAGGCAGCAATAACAGCAGACTGCATATTTTCCAAATTCCCAATATTGCTTCGAATAGCAATCCCATAGTAATTTTGTAACTTATTAATTAAATCATCAGTTAATTTACCTTTCCCCCCGAGTCCTTTATTTCTGCTTTTCAATTTTCGAAGCCTTGTTCCAACTCTTTTTTGAATATGCCCTATACATTCTAGCTTCGTAACAGAATCTTTCCCGTAAATGTCCTTCACGGCATCAAAAGCTTTGGAATCCCCATCCCCATAATAGTCAGTGTATCGTAACATTCTATGATCTTCCGACCTCTCAAAAATACGATAAGCCCCAACCGGTTCCATGCTGGAGGAAGATCCTTTATGATGATTACACTGCAATTTCACATTTTGTTGTTTCGTCTTTGAATTACATTTTCTACAAAACTGAGATAAAGTTTCAAAGTCAATAATTTTCCCAGTATCAACAGATATTGCACTAACACAACCATTTAGCGAAGAAAAACCACGACGCTGCCAGGTACCATCCACCGAAACACCACAATTTACAATACCATGTATAGATTTTTTTAATTGCCTAATACCTTTTGCTGCGTCATTCATTATTTTTTCTCCAATGGAAATAGCAGCACTGAGGAGTTTTTTTTCTTGTTGGCGGAATGCAAGCTTTGAGAGAAAGGGAGGTAGATTCAAAACAGCACAAAGTTTTCTTCCTGCTGAAACACCTCTACCAATCAATCTTCATCCATAAACAAAACGACTATAGAGTTCATTCATTTTGTCTAACTTTTTAGAAGTACAAAATGCCGATATGAAACTGCAATTTTTGCAGTGCAAAGAAAAGTTTGAAGATAATCCAAACCTTGAATCTTCTACAAGATAAAGGCTTCCTGCTGTACACATTTTTGTTGGGCAACACAATAAGGAAAAAATACCAATTAAAATTTCCAGATCAATCAATCTGTTTCCAGTTAAATGTTCTGAAATGTTACTTACCTCATTACATTGCTGCAGCTTCAGTGAACTGGCGGTCATAATTTCATTAGATGAAGCTGTGTTGAAGCTCTTTTATTTTGGTTTATTTGAAACTTTCTTTTACGGGGATGATATGAGCGACATTTACCCATGATTTCAGGTAAAATAAATTAAAGATTAAATTGAAATAATTTAAATTCTAAAAATAAAGCAAAATAGAGAAAAAAAAAGAATTAAAATAGGCGTGGTAAATCTAACGTCGAATGTAAACAAACACGGAATAGCGATAGTCTTAAAATGCCGTTGCCAATCGTTTGCAACAAAATTATTTGAAATAATTATTAGCAAACTGTGGCTTAGTAAGCAGATAATTAAAATTTGGTTTTTGAAACTTCATTTTAGGGAAATAATAATTAAATACTGCATATGTAGCTCACTTCCGGTCCAGATTACATTACTTCCGGTTTCGTTTTCAACTACTATGACTTATTTAAATTGCTATAATTAGAGTTCTAATTTACGTAAAATTAAAATAAAGACTGTTTTGGAATCTTAAAGGCTGGGGCTTGATTTTACAATCATAAAAAAAATTCGACCTTTTTGTCAAAAAACACTTTTTCAACCTAGTCGGATACCTTAATGTTACTTTTTTGTGTTTTATCAGTATCCTGGGTGATGTTTCGTCGCAACGCAGCGTTTAAGTATACATATACAATTATGAAAAGAAAGAATGAAGTGTTCAAAATTTTTTTTATTATGTATTCAGGTTTAGAGATAGTTTCGAAGTGAGGGATTGTTGTTTCTACATGATTTCTCGGGAAACTAAAAGCATGCAAAATTTCGCCAAAGAATTCTGTAAAAGTATTTTTGCTGCGCGATTATTCTACGAGCAGTGAAAACTGCTTAGAGCGATTTGTCCTAGCTATTTGGAATTGAGATAGGACGCGAAATTTGAATATTCCCCCCTGTTGTCGTCATTATGCAGCTTTTATACTCGATTTTTGATTAGTTATATTTGATATTTGAATAAAAAACATGTATTATGAATGTAGATATTCCTACATTTCTTGGAATGATGTCTTCGTAAGACTTTATTTGTATCGGCTAATAAATTAAAGAGTAGTAAAAGGCAATTTTCATAAATGTTACTCATGCAAGTTTTGAACTTTTTAAAATAAGGCAGTTACAAGATCTAATGTAATTTGTAGAGAAAAAGTGAAGTTATGATGTAAAAATGCATTGCTTGAAAATGTTTTTAGATTTCACTCACATTATAATTGTATAACATACATTTTATGTAAAAATTAAATTCATCTAAAAGAAAATATCGAAACTTTAAATAAATAACTTTTCTGATTATATAGCTTAATATTTTACTGAAGTTATTTATATTTTGATTCAGTATTCAAATTATGGAAATTCGACAGAGTTTTAAAATTCTTATTTTTTTTGGTATAGGAAGACTAAACTCGCAGAGATGTATAATAATTAAAATGATTATTTTAATTATCTATATAAGTTTATGAATTTCAGTTTGAGAGGTAATATAACATTAGTCTCCGCTGGAGTTGAACAACAGATTTAATTTAAACAGAAATCCGCATGTTTATACAAGTGAGAACTTAGTAATGCTTGAAGGTAAATATTATTATAGGTCCAAAGTATTTATAAATAAATATATAGCAATTATGTAATGATTGGTACAAATTTTCTTTAGTAAAAAAATGTAAATCAAAGTATAAACTTCTCTCGAATGATTCCTTGAAAGCTATCAAATTCTATTACGGAAAATGTATTTCCTTTCAACTCTTTACATATTTACATCAATAATTTCAGGAAATAAATATGAGCTAGTTGGTAGAAGTAGAATAAACAGAAGGAAATATAAACTTATCTTCTGATTAAATTAAGCAAACAAAAAATCAACTCTCGTAAATGATCAAATTTTAAAATGTTTTTGAAATTTTATTACAAAACCATAATTTTTTTTATATATATATTCTTTTTTTAATTTTGATATTTTTTTCATTAATAAGGTCATTTTTATTTTGTATATTTAGAGAATGACTTCTTTAAATAAAATAAACGTTTAGGTAAATAATTAAAAATAGAAATAAAGTAAAAGTTAATTCAACAAACTTTTTTATAAAATATACTTTTTAAGGTTATGCAGAGAGATAGTTTTAGGTTTCTTAACAATTTTAAAAGAAGAATTCAAACTTTGAGTTTCAGACAGTTAATTAAAAAATATAATTCTGAGTACTCTTTTCTTTACTTAATATTTTCTTAGAAATATTATCCTGTTCAATAGTTGAGAAATGAAAATATCTTTAAATTTCCTTCCAAAAAACTGTTTTGTAAAAAGGTATATTTTTTAAAGAAATTTTCTGCAGCTTCTTAAAATTTCCTATTTAATTCTAGAATTTAATATTTTTATTAATAACAATTTATTTTTGTATAAAATCATAATTTTTTCTTGCTAAAGGGAAAATTTTAACTAAAAATTAATGATAAAAATAGGGAATTTCTGCAATGAATACAATAAAATAAAAGAAAATAGCATTTTGTACTTTGCAATTTTTATCTTATACAATGCGTTTAATATTACCAATATTTTATTTTATTTACTATCTTTAATTTTGTAAGAATTAAATCCATGGATTTTTTTAAAAAAAATTCTTATTACAAATGTTTTTCGAAAAGATAATTGAAAGTATTTAATTTAAATAATATCTGCTTACCAAAAATATATTTTTCCAATGAGGCTGAATAAGAAAGAACTTATAAGAATTTTATCTTATTTTTACAATTTTATTGAAAAAATAGCAGAAAGTTATCAGAAAATTTACAGTATAGATTTCTTTTAATTCGTTGAAATCAAGAATTGAAAGTTTATTGGTATATTAAATATATTGAGAATAAATACAGAAGAATTCAGAAATATAACTCAGTATATCTTCATTTAACATAAATGCCATGCAATTTAGTTCATTGTACGTCAATATTTATTACGACAGTACACTAAGCTTAAACTATAAATATGTGTCTGAGCTTTTGTAGAATAATACTAACTTAGAATAGTTCAAAGAGTTTAAATAACACGACATTTCGAAGACTGTACTCTAACTAATACTATTAATACAGTAAGCCTCCTATCTGAGGATATCGCCTGCTATACTCGTATAAATAGAAAAATCTAATAGGATTCATATCTCTTTGTCGCCTTGACATTTACTTAATTTATTGAGAATTTGCGCAACAGGAAGTATTTTCTCTGTATGTTCACGCGTAGGAATGATATCTGCTTATATCTTTGAGATATTTTTAGAGACTTTCGATATGTGACTCAAAATAACAAGCCTTAATTTCACCAACAATTTTGAGTAATATAAATTGAAAATAGTAGAAATGGTGTAATTAGAAAAGATAATTTATCCTCTTGTGAAAATTTTAATGTTTCTGTTAAATAATATTGCGGCAATTTTCCTCCCAGTTGCTTCTTGAATTTGTTTAAATTTAATGAAACTCAACACTAGTACACAGCGTTTCTCAAACTGTGGGGCGCGAGCATATTGAAATGTCTAAAACAAAAGATTATATTTAAAAAATACTAATTTACTGAAAGTCAAAAGGGTACATTTTGACATAATAAAAAGTAATAAACGCATTTATACTGCTATAATACAAATTTATCAGTACTACACAATGGGTTTGATAACTAATTTAGCAGTACTAAGTTAAGACCAAGTTTAATGATTCCCATTGACCCCATGGTCTTGTCATATATAAAATTATATGCAAAAAATAACACTTGTCTTGATGAATTGTTCGGTTCACACTGGTGTGCAAAAATTAAGGACGAGACGGTTTTTTCAATATAACTTTGTACAAAAGCTTTCCAAATCAACACATTTAATACCGTAAGATCCCCAATACGTAAGGACATGTGTAATGTAAGCAACACTTACTAAAAGAGAAATCAGAGGGATAAAAAGAAGCTTGATTGAAAAAGTAGCATGGAGCGCAATGCGACTGAAGGCCGAAACATCCCTGCGATGGGTGTCCAGCAAGAAACATCCGGTCTTTAGTAGGGGATAGGATCTCCCCTGACTTCTAGGCAGATTTCACAGCGTCTGCCCGTGCTGAGAATGAGGGTGTCAATGAGTTGTTGAGGCATTGCTGCCCATTCGTCTTGCAGTGCCAATCGAAGCTCCCGAATCGTTACTGGTGGTAAGGTACGAGCTGCCAAGCGTCTGCCTAGAAAATCCCATACATGCTCGATGAGATTGAGATCCAGAGATCATTCCGGCCAATCGATACGTTCAATATCCTCACTCTCTAAGAGCTGTTCGGCAGCTACTGTGCGATGACATGATGCATTGTGAAAAGGAACTGCAGACCCATAGCGCCTCTAAAAAGACGCACATATGGAAGAAGAATCTCGTTACAATAACGGGTCCCGTTGACTGAACCTGCGTCGAAGATGTGAAGGTCTGTACGACTACCAAGCATGATGCCTCCCCAAACGAGAACACCGCAACCTCCATACCTGTCCCTTTCAATGATGTTCGAGGGATGATTGCGGCTTCCCCGTTCTCTCCAGATGAGTATGCGATGAGAATCGCTACTCAAACTGAATCTGCTCTCATCTGTAAAGAGTACTCGTCCCCATTCATTGTCTCTCCAATTCCGGTGTTCCCGGCACCACAGAGAACGCCTTCTCCGATGGGCAGGCGTCAAAGGTACACACCGTACAGGGCGTCGTGCAAACAGACCACCACCGTGCAGTCTTCTGGCCATGGTAAAACGCGATATCGGTCGTCCAGTCGCCTGTGTCGTGTGTCTAGCGATTTCTCCCGCTGTCTGCCGCCTGTTTCTTCTGGCCTGTAAGACAATGGACCGGTTATCTGCGGGTGTGGTTCCTCGTGGACGACCACTACTGAACCCCCGGATAGCTCTTCCTGTAGTTTGAAATTGTCTCCAAAGTCGTGAAACGATGTTGTGAGCAATTCTGAACTCTGCAGCCACACTTGTCACACTGCGGCCTTCCTCCAACTTCCCAATGATTCGACCTCGGGTAAAAGCATCCAGATGTCGTCTAACAGATTGATTATTCGCCATTTCTCGCTGAGGCAGTAACTCGGTGTGATTTTAACTGCTGTACGGCGTGCAATCTCTTTGCCAGAAATACTGATCTTACACCGACAACATGCTTTATACTTCTCAGACACTCCCCCATTACGTCTACCTGCATATCTGCGCATGTGCAACCGTACATCACCTTACTTAATCTCCTGATTGGTCTTTCTGTCCGCTCTGCCTCTTCGTTCAGCTGATATGCTAATTTTTCGACTTCGTCCTTAATTTCTGCACACCAGTGTATAATTAATCCCTTAACTGCCCATTAAAAGTCAGGCAATTCGCTCCCAATGCCACCGGACACACTGACAAGTTTCTTTTATTGCATTTCATAGCTTTCGGAACAATTTTATGGATAGCAGTGCACAGAAAAGACCGTACTTCGCAAAGACGTACATATACGTCCGGGGAAAATAACGCTTCGACTGAGTGAGATGTTTGTATACACCGGGGCACTTAAGAGGTTTAAGTCGTATTCTAGCTTTAGCGTCAAAGTTTAATATAATTAAATTAAATATATTTGTATTGCATGGAGGTGGAGGAAAGCGCGATGAAAATGATGATTGAATATTGTGTCGCAAGTATTGAAAGTTTGGGAAGCACTGCACTAGTAACATCCGGGATTTCAAACACCCTTAAACGTCCACCATTGTCGTTTCGACTCCCCGCGGTATAAAATATACAAAATAATTGTAATAAGACAATAATTGCAGGACTACTTTTCAATAGCGTTTAATTTTAATGCTTTTTAATATTATTTCGTGTAATTATCATATATTATGACCCTTTATATCTTGAAAAAACTGAGGTTAGAATTGTTTCATGAAGTTTGTTAGAGCACTCAGATCTGTCGGAAAACATTTCAAGTCGCAAATCTGCTAGGAATAAGACTATTATGCGTTATCTATTTTGTGCTTTCCCTTACGATATACATATCAGAATTTACTAGAATATTATGAATTTCTTCTGCACTTTTTTCAGATTCTTCACAGTCACTTTAATTCAATCTTATGTCTTCATTGGAATCTAAATTAGAAGAAAGCAATTCACCCCCCATCCGATTCATTCTTAGAAAGCTCTCACAACAAATTAGCAATTTAATCAGGGCTTAGACCTTTTCTACGAGTCATCGATTCAGGGTGTTCGCTCCGCACAAGGTTCAAAAATAGAATGAAATTTTTTTATGAGCAACTGAGTAAATGCAATGTAACGAAGCACTTAGGCGCAATGGTTTTAGTATAACTGATTCATTTTCGCGGTGAACCCAATAGTACTGCATTCAAGGTCAAATAAGTGTGCTATTTTACTTCCGGAAGTTTGTTTTAATAATGGTACCTACTTAGTGAACTATCTTTTGCTGAAAGATATTTATTTATAATGATGAATTGCCTTGGTGTCGAAACGACCCCAACGGACGTTCTAGGTGTATTTAGATGTAAAATCTCTCCTAATTAATCTAGAGCCATAAAACTTTTTCTGTGTAATCACCGTGGAAAATGATTCAAAATCTCGAAAAATTTTCAAATTCTCTGTAAAACTGCGGAAAGGAGAACAAACTAAACAAGTTCCGGTGTCCAATCGACACCGACGGACATTCTAGTGTTAGTCAATACCAATATTATAAACTAATTGGAGAACTTTTTCTTGAACATTTTATCAAAACTGAATCGACCGAATATAAAAAACCTTCAAACAAATAATTTGATACCAATTATTTGCTTTTGAAATGATTAGTATATTTCAGCCTGAGAAAAATTTATAAAAATCCTTTTTGAGTGCAGTATCTGCTGTCGCCACGGTAGACTAGTGGTTATTGTCACGCATACACAATATTGGTGTTACTTTTAACAATTCGTGGTTTCAAGTCCTGGTTTCATTGTAAGTCTGTAGTTAAGGGCTAATGTACGATACGTTTATTGAGGCTCAAAGTCATCATGTTAATGGGGTGGAGAAGCTTGGACAGGGGCAAGAAAGCTCATGTCTCGTCCTCGTTACTCTTGATCGTGATTTTAAATAACGAGGTCCCTCTCCAATAATCCTCATGTTTCTTTAGAGAGCGACTCTAATATATATAATTAATCAATCAGGAAATACGTAATAAGCTACATAATGTGATATAAGCTTTACTGTTTTTGCCTAAGGATTTATTTTTAGATCTATAATTTACTTATTAGGTAGCCTAGTGGTTAGAAAATCGGACTCCAGACCAGAAGGTCTGAGTTCGATGCCCGGTGCCACCAAATACCCTCCGAGTACGCACGGAATATGTGCTCGTTAAATCAGTGGGTCCGAAAGTCTTGTGGGCTGAATCACGAGTGCAGGGGACTGGAGAATATTTCCCTCCCCTTCAGTTCCATGTCTAAATTGTGGAGGTGGCGATAAGTGGTGTCGCCATCTATTTTCCCTTCGAGGAATTTCGCCGAGCTTTTTCGTACTGTCTCCTGTATGATGCTTAAGGTCAAGGCCAACGACAGGCGTACTTCTAGCCCCTTGCCACGATGAATTTCGTGGGTCCTGACAGGTGGCATTAGCTACAACAATATCAGCTTATTGTTTCGACTGAATTACTTATTCATGATTATTAATTAATTATTTACACTTAATAATGTTTTATCCTCGATGTTTATTCTATGGCAGCGGTGTCCTAGTGATTATGGTCATACGAACTTGTTGCCGACGCCGAATTGTGAAATTCGAATCCTGATGCATCTGAAGACCCTCTGTTTTGAGGAAATGATCCACACTAAATCTTTAGTGGTTTAAAGCTCTTCCGTTGGTGAGGGGTGTCGTTCTCGTCACTTGACCACGGGTCAAAATTACTATCGGCAAAAGCCGCGTCGCCTTAGAATGTGTCCTTAATACATTCTAAATACTCTCTTTCTCCCTCAGTATTTATAATTCTTTTTTCTAGTATGCTATTACATATATTTTTTCTATTAAAATATATTACTCGTTTTATATATGTACAATTTTTGAAAAATCCAAAATTATAAATGAGTAGTGTATGAAATACAAATTTAGAATTATGCACATGTTTGATTTAAAAAATGAACGAAATAAAGTTCATTCTGTCAATTTTTTCTTTATTAATTCAAACTCAGTTCAACATTAAAGAAAACTTTATTTTAGCCTATCCATTTAACAAAGAAAATAAGTCTCTTATTTTCTTATTCAGATACATTGAATAAGTGAATTAAGAGTATTAGTAAGTTTTAAGGAAATATTAATGAAATGCTGACATAACAGAATATCTAAAACAAATACAATTGATTATCATAAAGTTTAAAAGATATTTTTTATTTTATCAAAACAAAATTTTATTTTAAGTGGATTTTTTATTAGTAGTTTTGATGACAGATTTAATTTTCCCTATTTTATGGATCTCATGTTTAGGATATTTTTAAAGCAAGATTTTAATTCACGTATTGAGTATATTTTTTATATAGTTTCTACATATCTTTCACAATAATATAATTATCTACAACCTCTGACAATAAAGTTCGATGAATGAAGTCAGAACGGCTGATCTGGTAACAGTAGCGAAAAGAAACGCTGCACATGTGTAGCGGCAGGTGTTCACCATTTACCCCCCTCCGTTGTTCAGTTGAGCATCGCTTGTGTTTCATGTAAGACTTGTTTTAAAAAGTGCTTGTTTAGTGCGTTGTTTCTTAATTGAAAACAGGAAAATGAACGAACAAAAGATCAATTTAAAGTTTTGTTTTAATCTTGGTAAGACGCCGAAAGAGAAACTCATGTGATACTGGTACGTGTTTATGAAGATCAAGCACTGTCTATAAAGTGTGTGTACGAATGGTTTGCCTGTTTTCGAGAAGCCTGAGAAATTGTTTCTGACAACCTCCAAAGCAGAAGACTGGCGACCTTCTGAATAAATCACGCATCAAAACGATGCTCAACACCTTTTTTGATAGTCAGGGTATTATCCTCAAGGAATTTCTTCCTGAGGGAACAACGATGAAAGCTCCAAGGTGCATTGTAATTTTGACCCGTTTCATGAAACATCTACACATGGTGCGACCCTAATCGCACCGCAAGGTTCATGAATTTTTCGTTCACGGCAATGCTCGCCCTCACACAGCCAATATGATCAAACAGTTCCTGGCAAAAAAGGAGGAGGGGGGCTGCAAATTGAATGTCGTCCATCATTCTCACCAGATCTCAATCCTCCAGACTTCTTCCTATTCCCACAACTAAAACTCGCATAGAAAGGAAAGAGATTTGACAATACTTCTGACATCCAGCGAAACGTGACGAGGCTTTTGAATTCCCTCTCAAAAGAAGACTTTTTGCTAAGTTTCCAGGACATGTATAGCAGATCTCAGTGGTGCATAGTTATGAGTTGTGACTATTTCGAAGGACAGTAAGGCACAACTTTCGTTAATATTTCATCTACGTCAGTGCTTCTCAAACTTTTAATACTGGCGCCCCCCTTTTCGATCACAATTTTTATCGCGCCCCCCTAATACATTAATAATGTACTGAATGCAATAATAATGCACTTTGACGCTAAAGCTACTTAATTATAAACCATACAAATTAGTAACATAAGTATTAAATTTTGTGTACTAGTTTTAAGCAAATAAATAAATAAATAAAATAATAGGATAATTATTATGTTACTTTTCCTTTCTCTAATTTTTAAATTGAATATATTGCAAAATAAGATGGCTACTTAGAAGACAAAATATAGATATCTGCTAAATATAGAAAAAGAATTCAGAGGGTCAATTTCTAATCATAAGCATTTCTTATAAAAATTTTGCTTTGCAAGACAAGCCCATGGAAGTCTTGGCCAAGTAATCCTTCAAAGTGCCCGTGGTTTTCCAAATATCATAAAACTCTTTTGCATGGAAAAATGCGCATTAGAGAAATACATTACTTACAACTTCCCTAAATGAGAAGTAAACACATTAGAGAGGGGTCATAACTAACTGTACCAATAACTTAGAAGGTTAAACAGATTACAGCTATAATGTGCAGTACTTCAAAAATAATGACAGTGATGAATTTTTTATGTTCCTAAATTTTTTCGATTCTGGGTCTGGGATTGTTTTTCTCTGAAAGAGTAGTATGTTAGGTTTAAAAAAACGTAATAAAAAATCTCTCATCATGGGATTACAGCAAATCAAATAAAAGTCTTTTTATTTGGTTATGGGTTCAAAGATAGCTAATTAGGTATGGAAGTTTTTATTTTTGATGACTTAATATAGCGCGCCTATAAATTATATAAGAGTAAAAGTGCATTTTTTATTATGTCTGAAAGTATTTTGTTTTAATTCATTCCAGTATAAATTAATTATTTTTAAATCTTTTATTTTCGATATGCTCGCGCCCCCTCGTAAGGTTATCGCGCCCCCAGGGGTGCGCCCCACAGTTTCAGAAACACTGATCTACGTTAATGTTACAGGACTATTCACCGAACTTTATTGTCAGAGGTTGCATGTTGGTTTTATTGTGTAATTTTTCCCCACAATTAATGCTGTTTACAAAAGAATTAGTTTTTTTTATTTCTAATGGCAGATTATGAACAGTTACGCAGCAAGTATAAAGAAAAAAATACAAAAAAAAAAATAAAAGCTGAAACAGAGTTCATTAATCTAACATATCTCTAGTCTCCCAGTAACGTTTGGCGAGAAACGTTACTGGGAGAAGAATTAGTTATTATCTAAAGTAAAAGAAGTGTTTGTAGAAATAAATGGAAATTTCTCGGAAAGGTTTTACTAATTCAAGTACATTAATGATCTTTATAAAAACCTCAACAGGTCAGGTTTGTATTCTCCCGAAACTAATAAAATTAATGGACGAAAAACCTTACTTTTCCGTTTCATGGAAATGAATAACTAAATGCATTCTGTAGGTTTATACATTCTTTAGCCACACCCACCAATAGGAGAGCAGTAAAGGCTTCTTTTGAAAATAAATCAGTCGAACACGCCATTTTTGTAATATCTGAATTGACTCTTTCACAATATTTACAATGTAGTCTTATATAAGAATAAATAAATTAAATTGGGTCATACTTCGGTTTAATTTCTGGAATCTTCTATTACATATTGTATTTTATATAAAAAAACAAGTAATAAAAGTGGGCTCGTAAAATATATATTCCATAGTAAGTTTTTCTGAATTTACATTTAGAAAATAGAATAGTTTTATTCGCTTAGAAAAATTTGTTTCTAAAGTAAATATAAATAAATGCATTTTTTTATTCGAAAATATATATCGCTCGGTAACCTAACCACATAGTCCTAAGTGACTGTAGACTACACTGATTTCCTTTTGAAAGCAAAACACCAGAAAATTTAACAATCAAATTTAAATTCAAAGTTAAATTTGAAAGTTTTGTATTGATATTTACATTGACCGCTTTTCTATATTTGTTGCGTATCAAATTTTATAAAAAGTACTGTAAATTATCCTCAAAAATTTCAAATTTATGAAAATAATGCCAATTCAACAAATCTTCATTGATCCTACACCAAATTTAATAAAACCAGAAACCAATTACCAAGTGCATTAATGAAAAATAAAGATTTCTACATGATTACTTTTTGTCCCTTAAATACCTGAAACATGTTTTAAATCTTTGTTTCAGTAAACCAAATATGGATGATATGACATGACAATTGAAATGTTGCACATGGATGCTGCAGTAATGTAAACATTGAAGATAACTGTTTTGTAAAAAAAGCGTGTTTCAAGCAAATTTATGGCTAGCCACCCTATCCCCTTTTTTTCTAAAGGGTGTTTTTTAGAGGTATAGAACTTTAAATTGCAATAAAACAACGATGTATTATTCGATTGACATGAATTTTTTTATTCGAAAGATAATCTTGAGGCATTACATTTTAAATATGATTTCTGGCATATGACTGCCACGGCTGGCTCGGATGTAGTCCAATCTAGACGTCCAATTTTCGATGACTTTTTCCAACATTTGTGACCGTATATCGGCCATAACACGGCGAATGTTGTCTTCCAAATGGTCAAGCGTTTGTGGCTTATCCGCATAGACCAATGACTTTACATAGCCCCACAGAAAATAGTCTAGCGGTGTTAAAAGACAAGATCTTGGAGGCCAATTTACAGGTCCAAAACGTGAAATCAGGCGGTCACCAAACGTGTCTTTCAATTAATCGATTGTGGCACGAGCTGTGTGACATGTTGCGCCGTCTTGTTGGAACCACAGCTCCTGGACATCATGATTGTTCAATTCAGGAATGAAAAGTTAGTAATCATGGCTCTATACCGATCACCAGTCAGTTTTTCTGGATGTAATGGTGTTTCGACATACACTTGTGGATTAGCTTCACTCCAAATGCGGCAGTTTTGTTTGTTGACGTAGCCATTCAACCAGAAGTGCGCTTCATCGCTAAACAAAACTCGCTTATGAAAATCGGGAACACCGGCAATCTCGGTTTGGGCCCATTTGACGAATCTACGCATCGCTGGATGATCGTTTTGATGAATTGCCAAACCAAACTGAGAATAAATCACTTGACAGCTGTTAAATCGGTCTCCATCTTGGAAAGTAATGCCAACTAAACTTCTATACCTGGAAAAAACACTCTTTATAATACAGAGTGAAATTGGTTAGATGTTCTCAATCCATCGTTAATAAAAAGGTGATAAACCTAAGGAAGCATCAAAAAATGATTAGATCAAGCTCGAATCAAAGAATAATAAATCAGTTATTATAGTATTACCCAATTAGTTATAATAAACAGACGTAGGACATTCGATTCTTGAATGCCACTGCATTATTCACCAACAAGCTTTATGTGCTAAGAGTGGTTTAACATCTCTTGATAATGTAACAATACTAGTCACAAAAATAGTCAATCTCATATCGTCGCAGGCTTTAAATAAGCGAAAGTTTGATGCTTTGTTGGATGAAGTCAATTCGGGGTATAATGGCTTACTAATTTATAAAAACGCTCGCTGGTTGAGCAGCGGGAACGTACTTCAAAGATTTGTTGATTGCTTGGCAGAAATCAGACTGTTTTTACAAAATGAGAGCAAAATTGAACTCTACTCACAGTTGATGGATATTATGTGGCTATTAAAATTGATGGGTTTTTTTCAGACATATGCCAACATTTCAATTAATTGAACGTAAAGCTTCAAGGCTCGAATAAAACAGCTATCGTCATGATGGATCTCATTCGCGCTTTGAAACTAAACTGTATGTTTTCAGAAACGATATTATTACAAGAAACTACAAGTACTTATCAAACTTGAGGAAAAAAATATCAAAGATTTAGATGCCCAAGATAAACGAAATGAAGAAACAGTTATTGAGAAATTTATTTCCATAATCGGTTCTTTAATCAAAGAATTTTCAGCGAGATTTTTTCAGTTCAAGAAATTATTGGAAACGTTCAAATTTATTATGTACCCTGATGTGATTTTGTTTGATGAACTGAACTTGTCCCAATTTGATTCGTTGGAAATTGAAGAATTTGAAATGTAATTGATTGATTTCCAGTCTAGTTCAATATGGATTCAAAAGTTTATTGAAACAAGGAAAAAGTTAGAATTGATTGGAGCAGAAAGATTAACAAGCAGTTTAAGTAAAAATGCTAGTAACGAAATTTTGGAAACATGGAATTCGATTCCAGATGCATTAAACTGTTTGAAGAAGCTGGCTTATGCTATTTTAACCATATTTTCATCTACCTTTGCCTGCGAGTCATTATTTTCCGAGATAAATATCATCAAAGACTAGCTTAGAAACCGTTTAGCAGACGACTCTAATTCATCATGCATTCTGCTAAAAGTAACATCTTATAATTCTGATATATAAGTTATTTGTCATCTAATCTACAACAACTGAAGTCACATTAATGTTACTTTAATTTAAATTACATGTATAGCTAAAACATTTAGTACTATATAGTGCAAAATGTATTTTTTGTATTAAATAAAGAATTTTTATTTGCTCGTATTTAGTTTTATTAGTTTCCCAATAATCACGTCAAAATTATTTAATGGTATGCCTATAACTCATTAAACATTTCTTCAGAAAAAATGGCACGTTGATCCAAAAAGATTCGCCACCCCTGATCTATACGTTTACTTTCTTTGATCATGTGCTTTGAAACGTAATTTTGATAGTGTTTAGCATTAAGTTTTGACTTTGGCCCTTAAAAAGGGGTTTTGTTAAGCCGTGAAAGGACGTTCCCATCCATACCATAACACTTGATGGCCAACTTGTCTTTTGGAAAAACACTACGTCTTTGCAACGTTTCTCACGTGAGATATAGTTTTCGTCATTTTACCAGTTGTCGATGGCAGATGAAACAGTTCTTCGTCAGAAAATATCCATGTTTTGTATCTTCCTTTGCGTAGCATTAAATACAGAAGAAAAGTACGTTTCCTTCGTTTTTCTACGGTCTTAACAGACATTTGATGACAGACTGGAAAATTTACTTTTTTATAGCCAATTTTTTTTTTATCTGACGATAAATTGTCGATTGTAGTATCTGTAGTTTCTTTGCCATAGGTTTTTGAGGCAAAGGATTTTCTACGCCGATAATTCATTTCAACTTATTTTTTTCTTTTTCATTAAGTTTAAGTTTCATCCCTTTCGTTTAGATTTTGTTCGCTGGAGTTTTGATTGCCAGACAAATTTTATTTCTTTTCGAAGTTCAAATAGTAATCTATTACAAAAACGTCTTTTCTGATTTTTAAATGCTTATGAAACTCTCCCCCTGCTCACCACTGGTACGCAGCTAAGAGTCCTGGTCTACCTATGCAGTGCGGGAGTTCCAGGGCTCATCAGACGGCCTTGGCGCGCCTTAGAAGCGGTCATCTGCGTAATATGACTTTTGTGCAGGGGGTAAAGTCTTTCTTTATCTGTCCTTGCTCTCTCCTTGCTTCTCCTGCTCATCTTCTGGACTGATGGGGCATTTCCCTGCAACAGTTGTATGAAGAGCAAGACCTGGTGTGTGAGACTATTACGCGGAAAGGTCAAACGGACTTGGTGTAGGCTTTCCTGCTCCAGGGGGATTGGAAACAACAACAAATGTTTTATTTAAAACAGAATTTGAGCAACTATCCTTTAAAAGCCTTATATTTTCGTTTTTGATTTGAGGACCTAATTTTGGAGCCATAATCTATTCCCATTAACAAAAATAACTAAATTGCTAATTTAAACAATTCTTTTTTTAAATGAAACTAGTAATAAAGTTATATTAAAATTTACCATAAATAGTTACATGCTTTTAAATTTTGGTCACACTAATTGTGAATCAACCTGCATTATATATACTATATAATACTACCAACTATTTATTTAATTATTACATTAATCTTTAATACATCAAAATTTTATGCTTGCTGGTTAGAGATTGCTGATTTGATTTTTATTAACGTCTCACGCAACATAACGTCTCGTTGAGAAACGCAATGGCTATTGGTGACAAACCTCGCAATTTTGAGCCATGTTCAAGTGAGTTTTATGTTAAAATCTATAAATTGGGAAACACACACACCCGGAAATTAATCCAAAGAATGGGTACTAAGTCATTTATAAAACTGTTTGTTATATATGGATTGTTTTTGTCAACTTCGTAGATTCTGTGAGAACATTTCTTTTATCTAATTTAACGAATTATTACTGTGCTAGTTTTCCTGATCGCTTAGTTTTTAACTGTAGTATATATATATATATATATATATATATATATATATATATATATATATATATATATATATATATATATATATATATAGTAATCTCATGATATTAAATATATTATTTAAATTTTCAACCTAATACTATGACTTTTGTAGCTGAAATTAGTGTTGTGGATCACAAATTGTGTGATCAAATTTAAAAACACATTCCGCATTCCTATAAGCAGAAACAATTTTAACAGTGGTAGGAGAGGCTTTTTTTATCAAACAAAACTAATTAATTTAAAGTTATTATTACGATTTCAGTTTAAGGAGACAGTAAGATTAATTTATAAAGTGAGCCAAAAGCTCGTGTTTATACTTGAAAAATTTATAAAAAAAAAGAAAGAAATGAATGGTAAAGAAGTGCAGTTTACAAAAAAGGACTCACAAGGAAATCGGATTTTTTAAGCGACAAAAATATTTTTAGTCGTGCCGCATTAATACAAACAGGTGTATTATCTGTAATAAGTTGCTTGCATAAGTTTCGTGGGGCTATTTTAAATCACTTGTGTACCTCTTACCCCCGTCAACATTGGTCGAGCTCAATCTGTCGTAAGGTTTTTGCAATTCATTCCGATAGGTGGCATTTAGTTGTACAATGCGTTGTGAGCTGTCTTAGTTGAGCTGGATAATGTTCTGAAAGTCCTGCTGAACAACTCTTATTGCAAGAATAAATGAATAGAGCATTCTGTTGTCCGGTACAATGTGTTTTTGGATTGTTGGCGTCCTCTCCAGGTGACATTTTCAGCTAAAAATATTTTTACCTTTAAAAAAAATGGACTTTCTTGTGAGACCTTTCTAGCAAATCGCACACTTCATTGCATCATTTTTTCAATTCCCACTTTTATATACAGTTCACTCTGTCCCTATATCTATTTATTCAATTCCAATATTCCTTCACTCTCTCTCTCCCTATATGTGTTTATATATAT
>BMAU01006831.1:0-16646 GCA_019973935.1 Trichonephila clavipes
AATAAACTGTATTTCAATATATGTAGAAATTTAATTTTCTTCTATGCTCATCTTTTTTAATTTTTAAAGCACTCTCATTTTTATACCCGGCGTATAACGCACCCCCCTAAATTTCAATCTTATTTTTTGTATTGAAAGTGTGCATTACACGCTGGATTTTATGGTACTTATTTTAATAATAAAAAGTGCAATGGTATTTTTCCCCCATCAGAAATAAACATTGGTAAGAATGAAAACTCACTAACCTTACAATTCTACGATGTGTTCATTAAGTAATTGAGGGATGAATATTTTACAGGCTAAGTAGAATTAACATACAATATCTAAATTCAAAAACTTTTCTCATACACAGTTAAATTTCAATTTGCAATCATAAGTTTTTAAATATATCTATTCGAGATAGAATTGTTCTTTCTAACGAGTAAATAGCATTTTGGCATGAAAATTAAATAAAAGCCACTTATATTATCCATTATGTATGTTTAGACTGAACCTAAGTATTTGGGGTTTATTTTAGACTCTGAATTTACAAGTCACAAACATATTGAATACCTATTTTTGAAAAGTAGAAAACGCCGTAACATTGTAAAATACATTGATTGCTGATAAGAATGGGAGAGCTTATGCAGAGTCTATTTCCCTTTCAACTTATGTTTACCCGTCGTTAAGAAAAATTTCGTCTCTCGCCATCTTAGACATTTAGCACTGGAGATCATTAACAGCATCCCCAATGATGCAATCACAATTTATATTGATAGTAGTAGAATATCTAACCAAACCAGTAGTGGTATCTTTATCTTTATTAGCCCAGGAAAAATTGTCTCTTAAAAAAGACAATCCAGATTTCTGCTCAGTTTTCAAAAGTGAACTAATAGCCATTGATGTGGGATTTGAGGCCATTCTATCCAAGAAGAATTACAGTGATCTTTGGATTATTACCGAAAGCCGTAGTTCACTTCAACACCTTCGCAAATGGTTTATTGTTGGCAATAAAATCAAATGTCTCCATCTTACACAAACTGAAACATATATCGCTGCACCATAATATCCATTTACAGTGGATCCCATCTCACATTCAACTGAAAGGCAATGAAATGGAGAACAAACTCAAAAGAAGAACTTCTTCCAATTCCCTCCTCATCTGCCCTTACCTATCTGGAATTATACTCGTTAAAAATATCTCAAAATTTGGTGGAGTGGAGGGTGCCTCCCTCTCATCATTGGTATGTGGGTAATAGACCCGGTCTGACCCTAGACCTCAAGTGTGACAGATGCTCCTAGACTACACTCTCTTGTTTTGCTAGTGGTCACATGAAGTGCCTCTCATTTTCAGCGAAAAAAAAGGTGTTTTCAATCTGTGTAAACTGTCAAGATCACCAGGCTTCCTCTGAACACATGTGTTGCATGGATCTTAAAACAAAGATATCTACACTGATCCTCTTCTTGTGCTGACCTTTTGAAAGTCAATGATTTCACTGATCTTGTCTGATTTCATCAGCCCCCGGAGGATTAGCAACAACAACAGACTGATCAATCATTTAACCAACAAAAACTATATTTTATAATTTATGTGAAATCTAAAAAAGTGAAAAAATACCACAGTTCATCACAATGTATTTAAAACATCATTACAAATAAGATAAAACATACTCTAATTTATAATAAAAAGAGAATTGGACATGATAATCCAGTTTGGTAATAATGATACTAATTTATAGATTCAAATATAAGGTGCTAGTTTGATATCGGGGGTAATAGCGCTGAGTTGTTGTTTATGTTCGCCAAGATGGGTGATAACATTACAATATGGTTACCTTAATATTTTTTTGTCTGTCAATGTGGTTGCCATGGGGATAACGTATATTAGAAATAGCTTTTATTGGTTTTTTTCCTGCTGTAACCCTTTTCATTTCAGAGGATATTAATAAACATTCCTAATTTCTGTAAAAAGTGAATCATTTTCAGTGTAATTTTTCTAGTGTTTGCGTCTTCTGTATAATTCTGTGTTATTTTCGAATATGGATATTTTTAAAATGAGTGAGTACTAGAATATTTTTTTCTTAGAAGAATAAATGTTGTGCTTTTAATTATCGCTATAAATCATTTACTTTCATTTTATTTTATGTTTTAAAAATGTTTTTTTTTTTACTTTCTTTGTCCGATGCAATTCGTTGAAGGAACTTGCAGTTCAAGTTCCATACTGCAAACTTTTTAAATTTTTGTAATTAGAATTCTTAATTAATTTTAATATACATTATGTAATTATTTTATTCATAATTTAATACATAAATGCAATTATTACTTTTTTAAAAATTATCTCTCTAATATTCGTTCTTTACAATTGTTTTTTTAAACATTTATTTATAAATGTTATAACATATTTTCTTATTTATTTATAATTAATATTTATTTATAACTATTACAGTTATTTATTTATAATTATTATGTTATTTATTAATAACTATTTTTGTTGTTTAATTAAAGCTATTATGTTATTTATTTATAATTATGTCGTACGAGTAATCTTATGCAATATTTTTATTTCTTTACAATTCGCCGATTATTCTTTTTTATAATTCCTATTAAATTTTATTACATGATTATTATTTCTGATAACTGTTATTAAATGGCACTATATGAATATTATATATAATTACGTTAAAATAATTTTATAAGATTATTATATGCTGCTTATAATACTATTCTTACTACATGTTAATTTTTATTACATATTATTGATATTCATTATTTAATGATTGTTCAAGGTTATTCTCAATAGCTTCCTATATATTTTATTTGAAATACATTTCAAAACAATTTTTTAAAATTATTGTGTATCATTAAATTACTGTTAGGCCACCATATTGGATTTCATTCCAACTACAGTAAACACTGCCAGGCATGATCTTATCGCGCCAAGCATTATCAAATTAGTTCCAAATATAATTTCAGACTTACTCTTGCCATCTGATCCACCTTCATATCTTCTAGAGATGGATACAAAGACATTTTGATTGGTTTATTTCTGAAAACAAAATAGAAACATCTAATATTAGAAATTACTATTAAATAAGACTTCTGTACATGTACACTTGATTAGCGGATACAGTCCACGTACTTACTTGAACTTTGATATATTAAAAATTTAGGATAATTGATGTCACATAAACATATAGTCTTTTGAATTGAATATTTACATATGATCTTAAATTTAAAATTCAAAGTAAATAACATTCTCCAAGGTAATTTTATTAGTTGTTAACTTGCTTCCTTGTTTTTTTTTTCTACATCAGGTAAACAAAACAATAAGCTTATTATTTTTTGAAAATTAATGCTTTAACACAAAATTCTAAAATATTCAATAGAAACACTACTTTTAATTTTGGTAAAATTTAAAATGTGAATAAACCACACAAACGTGAATTATTCATCCCCAAAACCATATTATGATTTCATGATGAAAGATTTGCTAAAATGACTTGCTTAATTTATGAATAAACAAAAATAGCTAATACAAAATATATAATTTAAACAAATTGTAAAATTACAAGTACTTAAATCTGTTTTAACAACTTTATATGATAACAGAATTTAATACCCTTCATATGCCTTCATATGCATTAGACAAGGGGTGGCCAATCTGCAGCATGTATGCCACGGTTTTGTTATAACAGTGGCATGTGTGACTTAAAAGAAAATTTTTTTAAATATTTGAGGATATTAATAAATATGATTTTTTTTACAATTTTATTGAAATATGGTTTTATCAGAGAAAAAACCCCAACATTTATTTCAAATATACTTAAATGAATTGCAATGGAAAATTATGTGCGCGCCGCTGGCTTTTCAAATGGAGAGCACTCGTAAGATTTTGAAATTTGAGGGAGAGTGTTTTAAAATATCTGGAAGAAAATAATGAACTGCCCACAGTGAATGCTTGCTACTCAAGAACAAAAATTAGCTTTTCTTAGTGATACCATGGAGCATGTTAATAATTACATCCATTTTCCAGGATTCATTTAGTGCTAGGTTTGATGACTTCTAAAATGATAACAAAACTACCTATTTCTTCATGCCTCCTTTATGTTAATAATATAAAGAATGAATGAAGCAAGACAATCATTGTTACCCCGCCGAAATCTTAATCAGAATTATGGATCTACAGCACCATACCACACAGAGAAGCTGATGGGGGAGGGGGACCCCAACAACAAGATCAGTGGTCTTCAAACTTTTTTGATGCACACAACCCTTAGAACAAGGTGTTTTCATAGAACCCCCTCCCCCACTTAAAAGAATATATCTTAAAATACTGTTTGAAGTAGATCAACAGGTTATAGGTACTAATTAAAAAAGTATTATATTTGTTATTAAAAATTTAAATTTAATTTTAATATAATTTTAATTCACAATTCAAGTTTCCCCTAACCATGCATTATATTTAGTAACTGGGATATGTGCTTGCATTCTTTTTACACAAATTATTGAAGTTTAGGTCTATTGAAATTACCAGCAGATGCATCTCCTATTCTGCATTTAATATCTTTTGATATTTTGTTTTTGTAGCCCCACATGTTGAAAAATATTTTTCACTTAAGTAGATTGTTCTGAATGATCATTAAAATGTTTATAGCTGCATGTGAAATCCTGTGTATTTTGGGCGAATTTGCAACCTAAAATCTAGGAGTTATTCTTGCTTAAATTTTGATTTAATAATAATATATAATAAGACGATAAGTACAGTTGGTATCACAATGACACAACAAACTGTTAGAACTTCATGGACAGCTCGGAGCCAGACGCCCTGTAGCATGTATTTCACTGACTCCAAGCCATTGCCATATGCAACGTCAGTAGTGTCAAGCCAGAGCTCATTGGAGGATGGAGTGGAGATCTGTTGTGTTTTCTAGTGAAAGTAGGTGCTGCTTGGAGTTAGTGATAGCCATGCGTTGGTCAGAAGGAGGCCAGGGGAATGCCTGCAACCAAACTTTCTGAGGCCTAGACATCTGGAGTCATGGTCTGGGGAGCAAATTCCTATGACAGCAGAAACGGTCACGGTTATTCCAAACACAGTAACTGAAATTTGTATGTCAGTCTCGTAATTCAAACTTATGTATTGTCATTCATAAACAGCATTCAAGGAGGAGTTTTTGGTTCAAGTGTAGTATAGGGGGGGCCACTTTTGATTTGGCGATTTTTCTTCAGATTTTTCGATTTTTATCTAAATGTCATGGTGAGATATCGAATTCTTTCTAAAATAAATAATAAATAATACCGAAAAAAAGTACCTTGGTGACCACTTTTAGTCACAAAAATAAAGGACTGCACCAAGTGCCCCCCCTCTATACTACACTTGAACCGAGTTTTCCAGCCAGATAATGCTCACCCTGATACTACTGCTGTTATGCAACATGCTCTACAGAGTGTTGACATGTTACCTTAGCCTGAGAGATCAACAGATGTCTCCAATTGAACATGCATAGGATATCATTGGACACAACTCCAACATCACCCACAGCCAGCAATGATCATCCCAGTACTGACACAACAAGTACAACAAGCATGGAACCCTTAAGTAGCATTTGGCAACTGTATGACACAATGCATTGATGCTTGAATTTAAAATTCTGGAAGATACACCAGCTATTAATGTGCGAGTAACAGCATTTCAAATTTGAAGTGCATTTTCTTGAGCTTAAATTAACCTGTGATCTTCAAAATTTAATCAAATAAAAATGTTAACTAGACAATTGCATTGTCAAAATTTCATTACTATACAATAATTTTTTCTTGGTGTTGGGATTTTATATATCCATCAGTGAATAAAGAACTGATTTCAACTGCAAGGGATCCAAATTATGTTGAATTTTGGAAAGTTGAACCAACAAACACATTTTCAAATTTACATGATTTGGCTATCAGATATTGTAAATTTGGAACAGTATGTTCATGAACAAATGCTTTCTGTTAAATCAAATAATAAAAATAAAAATCAAATAATAATAACAAAAATCATATTAAAATCAGAATATCACTCAAACTTAAATGATACAAACATAAACAAACTAATTTTATTAGGATTTCTGAGAACTAATCCTAATATAGTAGACTTGATTAAAAAACTACAAATTCAAAAACTATATTAAGAAAGTTTTGACTGTTTAATAATTATTTAGGAGCAAGTGTTTCACATAACTCATTTTTATTTAAAACCAAACCTAACTGATTGGACAAATCAACCAAAAGTTTATTAACAATAAGTTTGTACTTTTGTCTTATTTATTCTGTTTTAATATTTCCACTACTTAGACTGGAATAGGAACATGCTATTAACACAAACGTTCGATAAGAAGCCTCTAAATTACGATTTTTAAGTCTTTTATAGACTTCTGTTTGTTGGAACAGTTGGAAGTGGCATGCAAAATTTTGTTTTTATCAGACAATGGCTCTCTCCAAAAAGGTTGGCCAACACTGTATAAGACGCTCGAAACCGAAACTAATTCGTTTTTGATTCACTCACAAAGTTTAAATAAACTTATTTAATTTTAATTACATTCACAGATAAATATTTCCAATTTGATACTTTTTGAGCATTTGATTTAAAAAAAAAATAAAAGAAAATTTTGATATATATATATCGCTCTAGAAAGTTCTATATGACAGTTTATATTTAAGGCGTGTATATTGAAAATCGAAAATACAATATTTTCTAAAGAAAACTGCGATTAAAAACTGAATAAAAAATCTTACAACACTTAATTTGAATGTGCCAAATGAAATATTTAAATGACCAATTCATCGCTACAACAGAATAAAAAAGAATTAAGTAGGTACACATATAGTTCACGAATATTATTTTCCTTTCAGAATAAAATATATATATATATATATATATATATATATATATATATATATATATATATATATATATATATATATATATATTCATATTTAAGCATCCAATTTAAAGGTTGTCCATCAATACGTATAACCAATTCAATAACAAAACACACAAATTTTTCATGAATGACAGAACCCAATCCAAAACAAAGCGGCAAAAAAAGTGATAGTTTACCTTTTTTAATAACAAAAGTAACGTAATTTCTATAATGTACACACTTGTCAAAATCTTGAGTACAAAAGACCCCTTTCTGTATCCGGATTGCTAATATCTTCAATGACTAATCACGTGTTTGTTTATCTATTACCTAATACAAAGGCAATCATAACTGTTATTTCTCGAGTTTTTATTGTAGTCGAAGTAGAAGTCGATCAGCTGATTTAGAATCATCATTTAGAGCAGCTAACATTTTTAAGAGTAAAGTAGGTGTGAAGTTTTTAGGCAGAAGGGGGGATGTCGATGTAGGCATTTAATACGATATTAATCAAGCTAAATACATATAGTCAATGAATATATTCAATTTATTTCCAGGTTTAATAGTTTTGATAGTTTTAAGGAATATTAAGATGTTTTCTTTATAAAATGAAGTTAGCCATAGGGACCGTAAGCCCATAATAATTTTCTAAATATTTTCCTTTCTTTAAAAAAGTGTAAAAAGTAAAAAAAAACCTCTTCCATTTACATTATACCTATACTCTAAGTAACTGCTATTGTTTAAAGCTTCGATAAATATAATCGATTTAAATCCCATTGCATTCTTGATGAAAAATTAACTGCCGTACTGTAAAACACAAACAGATCCGAATGTGGATCTACAGTCGGTCGAAAAAATAGTTGAGCTCCGTGACCCTATTAAAAATGATTGGAAATGGAAAACGACCTTTATTGAAATGAAAACAACCTTTGTTGAATCCATCTCACTTGAAATTTATCATGAAACCCCCCCATCTCATTTGAAACCGTCTCATTTGAAATTAATCATTAAAACTGTCTCATTTGAAATTAATCATGAAAACTGTCTCATTTGAAACCGTCTCATTTGAAATTAACCATGAAAACTGTCTCATTTGAAACCATCTCATTTGAAACATTTTAATTTCATTTGATCATGAAAACCATCTCAGTTGAAACCATTTCACTTGAAATTAATCATGAAAACTGTCTCATTTGAAACCATCTCATTTGAATTCATCTCATTTGAATTGAAAATCATCTCATTTGAATCGATCTCATTTAAAATCATCTCATTTGAATCGATCTCATTTAAAATCATCTCATTTGAAACGAAAACCATCTCATTTGAAACCCTCTCATTTAAAATCATCTCATTTGAATCGATCTCAACACCGTATTTTTGTTCCCACCTTTTCGTTTCAAACGACTCTTTTTACATGACTATTGTCCATTTTTCACCTGCTTTTTATCCAAAACTAACATTTAAAGTTTCCATTCAAAAGGAAAGTTAAAACGGCTCTTTTGTATGAATTGTGTCCCTTTTCACCTCATTTTTATCCCAACGTTGAATGTAGGGTCTCGATACAAATTTGAATCAAAGTATGAAGGAGGCGTTAAGAGGTATGGACAGCATGAAATTTTTCAGATTTCTCCCAAAAATATTTGATCACGGGGCGAGAGAAAATTTTTCCTTCCATCCCAGAGAGACAATTTGGACAGGGGTCATCCACAAATGAAATTTAAACAGGGGACAAATGAAATTTAGACAGGGGTCATCCACTAATGAAATTTAAACACGGGTCAAATGAAATTGAGGCATCGTGAAGGGGTCCAATGAAATGGATGCATTTTGGTGAGAAAACGGGGGAACTCTACGAGACAAGCCCTCCCCTCTTGGTGAGAAAACAGAGGACATGCCAATTCAACGAGATAAGCACTCCCATCTCGGTGAGAAAACAGAGGACATGCCAACTCAACGAGACAAGCCCTCCCATCTGGGTGTGTAAAGACGACAACAGGTAAGCATGTTTCAAAAAAGATGCCTTCCAACGTTGGCATATTGTGTGTCTTGAAAAAAGGGGGACCGAGTCGACTCTTGTGTCGACTCGATCCCCTACCTTTCAAAATTTTCACTCACTCTACTAGATGGGCCGTCTGTCTTTTGCATTCAGCCTGCAGCTTGTTAAAATGCTGCAGGTATCACGCATATCGATAAGATTTCACCATGGTGCACTCGGATATATCAAAGTCCTCGTGCACCTCATCGTGCAGGTGGTCAAGCAGGGTGCGGTCATGCAAATCCCGGAAATGGGGCAGCATTTCCAGGTTGATGGTAAAAAGTCCAAGCTTTTCAAAAATTTTCCTCTAGTCCGAGCCCTTGACGAAGATGAGGCCTCTGTTTCCTTGGGACAGGTGACAAAACTTGCCCCTGAAGCAGAAAGACAGGTATTCGAGGGGAACAGATCCGGGCAGGTGGCTCTTCAAGCTGAGCCGTTCATTGATGTACCTGTTGGCCCTGCTGTCTTTGGCAGTCGTAAGGAGATTCGAGTGGTCCACCGTGATACAAATCACTTCCGGGTCTTTGCCATCCTCCGGAATGCTGGCAATGGACAATTCGATCGGGAGGGACACATGACAAGTGAGACATGTTGCTGAGTGAGAATGTCTCTGGTGGATGAGCACTCGCCTTTTATACTCTGCTGGGTCACATGAATCGATTCCTATTGGCTGATGCTTTTCCAAATTTGATTCGCCGGACACTGACGAAAGAAATCTTTAGTGCAAATTTCCCCAATACAGATGAATCCAATCTTGCTGCATCAAACTGCGCCAAGGTTTCACAATACAGATGAATCCAATCTTGATGCATCAAACAGCACGATTCAGCACAAGTTTTTAAAATGTGCACTCCAATCTTGGTATACTATTTGGCCCGAAAAAAGGGGGACCGAGTCGACTCTTGTGTCGACTCGATCCCCCTTTTTTCGGGCCAATGTCCATTTTTTTACTGTACCGTAACTTTATAGCTCCATTCAGCATGCAGCTTATTAAACTGCTGCAGGTATTTGGCAAATTGATACGATTTTAGCATGGTGCAGTACGAAATGTCCTCTTGCTCGTGCACACCCTCATGCACGGGGTTGGGAAAGGTTCCATCGCAAATGTCTTTGAATTTCGGCAGGTTCTCCAGGGCCATGGCATAGAGTCCGAGCTCTTGAAAAATTTTTTGTTGCTCCCCTTATTTGACCACCATCAGGCCCCTCTTGCCTCGGGCCAGCTGACTAAACTTGCCCCTCACGCAAAAGGGTAGGTATTCCACGGGCACACTCTTGGGTAACGGGTGGTGTACCAGACGAGGACAGGCATTCTCTTGGCAGTTGGATCGAAAATCTTTGGACTTGGAAGTTTGCCCGGCATGATTCACGGTGATGCACATGATTTCGGGATCGCTGCCATCCCTGGGAATCGTGGCAATGGACAATTCGATGGGCACTGGCTTGCCCTCGTGATGAAACACGTTGGCATGAGACAAATAGGCTGGTTGATTCAAAACAGACATGTTGCTTCAAACAGCAGAATGATTCTAGCGGCGGGTGGCTCGCTTTATATATGCTCGAGGAGCGTGACGTCAGAGGGCATCCCATTGGCCAAAGCCTTTTCATGCGAGCGCTGCACGTGTTTTTCCAAAGCCCGCTTCCAAGGTTGGAGACCCACCATGCGCCAAGGAACATGTTCGTCTCGATGCATTTCCCAATCGTTCAACCACGCCAACCATTTCACGTACACGTCTGCGACTCGAGGGCAGTCTGTAAAATCCACACTATACGCATCCGTAGTTTGAGGTAGATAAGCCTCCCAAACTCGGTGGGAGGGAGGACGACCCACTTGAAAGAATCTCAACTTGACCCCTTTGTCCCAGGTCATATCCAAATGACTCGTAAACACAATGACCGTTTTTCCAAACGACCGAGGAATATGCACACCAAAGTTGGGTTCAAAAATGATGGTATAAGGATAGTCTTGCTCATAATACGTGACTCGATCCGGCCACTGACTCAGATTTCCAAACACAATAGTGGTGCAATGTCGACACTGGTCCAATAAACTTTTTAACGAAACCATTTTTTTACATGCTTTTGTCTCCAAGCTTCGTATTTTTTGGACAAAAAAAGGAGACTGTTTTCTGGCAAAATTGAAATTTATTTACAAAAAATATTTACATCAAATAATATTTACAATATTTACAAAATAAAATTTACAATATTTACAAAATAATATTTACAATATTTACAAAAAAATAATTATATGCAAGAATATTTGCGTAAGACAGATCCAACGGTTCAATCACTTTAAACCCAGTAGTTTTTTTTCACTTTTTTCATTCGGGGCATGGTCAAGTCCAAGGGGGCTTCTTGTTGCTCTATGGCTAACCCTGTTTCAAAATGATCCAAGAACGAGATGAGATCATTACTCTCGTCAAACAGGGAAGGCACCGTGTCAAGCACCTGGGGTGCTTGGGTATGAGCCGGGGGAATCCCTTGTGGCGTCTAGTCTCCAAATACGGATGCCATGATTTGATCCATTGAAGAGGCGTCCATAAGGGTCGGCTCCAAAGTCTCGACCACAGGTGGTGGATCTGATAGAAGGATCTGAGCTGTCGTCTGCTCAGGTGGATCTGGTAGAAGTATCTGTGAAGTCATCAGCTCAGGTGGGATCGGCGCAGGTGGTAGATCTGGTAGAAGGATCTGTGGTGTCGTCAGCTCAGGTGGTGGATCGGGTAGAAGAATCTGTGGTGTCGTCAGCTCAGGTGGGATCGGCGCAGGTGGTGGATCTGGTAGAAGGATCTGAGGTGTCGTCAGCTCAGAAGGGGTCGGCGCAGGTGGATCTGGGATTTGAGATGTTGTCAGCTCAGGTGGCTCTGAAATACTCACGGGTTGAGGGGTGGACAAGGCCGTGGAAGGTCTGGCAATCAACACAGGAGCCACAGGTGGTCTGATGATGGGTGTGATAAATACTCTATTCTTCTTGGAGGAAGGCCCGGGCTGTTGTTTCAGAGGCCTTTTGTTTGTCTCTGCAGGTACATGAGCCGGGGTAGGAGGCGGTAGCTTGTAGGCCTTTTGATCGAACCGTTTCATTTTTCATATATTTTATATATTTCATATATTATATACTTAAAAAAAAGAAAAAAATGGTTTTTTTTAGAATTCAAATGTTTTTTGACCGTAGAGTTTAAAAGCTCTCTCTCATTTCATCATACTCATTCCTGCAAAAATGAGTTCCCCAGACTATGATGATTTTATTGACATGTTCAGTTACATGTTCAGTTCAGATTTTATTTACATGTTACTGGTTAACACCAGTTTCACCTTTGCCACCGACTCCAGTGGCTTCTCCATCTCACGAACCATCTCAAGATGTGATTTATGATTCGTTACCCACCATGGAACAATCTACGGTTTCCGAGCCACCTTTGAAAGATCTCATGGAACCATCTAGGCTTCCCGAGTCACCTTTGAAAGATACCGTGGATCCACCCATTGTTTCTAAACTGCCAGTTGTTTCTAAGCCACCCGTTGTTTCTAAATCGCCCATGGTTTCTAAATCACCTCACCCACTTACCAAGAAGACCCATGTCAAGAAGGTTGATTCTGTCATTCATCGTTCTCCGAGATCCAGGGGCGAAGGAATGAGGAAACAACGAGGAGTGAAGACCACACGAGATCCCAGGTTGTATCGCGCAGACCCGATTTCAGAGCCCCCGTATCAAAGGCCCAGAGTGTTTCGGAGACCCCTTATGCACGTAATTGATGCCCACTTCCCAGGAAAATGCAAAGTCTTTTTCCACTGGCCAAGAGGATTTAGCCGTGTTGTGTGTATTAGAAACAGTGGTTTCACGCTGACCAACGGAGTCATCTCGTCTGCCATGGATCGGGAATGTCCCCACGATCTGTTTAAATTTTTACACTATCTCAATGTCCGGTACCATTTGTGTCACCGCAACCAACATTCTAAGCAAACCTTTAAGGACATCCAAGCGGATTGGAGCTCCTCGAGAGCCCATTCAAGCGAACCCCTGTGATGTTGTCAAAATTCAATGGACACAGGAGTTGGGGCAATGTCCGTTTATTAATCGAACCCATACCATCGTTTGGATTGCCGTGCAAGGCATGTGTGCAATTTGCATCAACCCCATCAATCTCATTTTCACTCGTGATTGGCTACTGATGACTCTGCCCATCCTGTTTTAAGTATAAAAGAAGATTCGATTCGACGCTCAGTCAGCAGGATGGACAAATCGATGCCTTTTCGAGCACATTTCCATGACCGTGAGATTTGCCCGTGACGCTGCCCGAAGCCCGACGCATTGGAATACCGCTCGGCAGGGGACAATCCATGCTTGCATCATTTATCGGGGAGCCCAACGAAACGAGTTTTTGTCTTGTTTTGCAAAGACAATTTGGTACAAAAAAAAGACGCTGGTGGATAATTTCAAGCGTGCCATCATGGAAGCCAAGCACGTGAACGAATTCAGGCTGGCCCGGCAGGATGTCTTGTGGGAAAAAATCTCCAAGGGACTCTTGAAATCCCGATCGACCCCTGAAAATACCGACAAGAGGATGGTGTACATTACAACAACATGTTTTGTGAAAAAAAGACTTTTTTTTTGAAAGGCTTCGAACGGTAAAGTCTGGCGAGATTCACCTTATTCAAACGACCAACGTCCCCATGCTGATTTATAAATTGCCCATCGTCCAGTCTCAGGTGTTGAGCCAATCCCAATTTTTTTTTTTAGGAGGGCTTCGAACCGTTTGACCAGATGCTCTATCATCAGATATATTGTTGGAAACCTCACGACCTACCCGATCCTGGCTGGAACCCGTTACATCTTGTTGATGGTTCAAAAACTGGCTGTTTGGTTTGGACATTATCCCCCGAGGGTATTCTCCCAGCTCATGGAGAATGGATTTAACCTGGGGGATTTTTAGAAAAAAATGAAACGGTTCGATCAAAGGCCTACAAAGCTACCGCCTCTACCCGGCTCATGTACCTTGCTGCAGAGAGAAACAAAAGGCCTTTGGAACAACAGCACGGGCTGCCTCAGAATGGAAGAATGAGTGTTTATCACACCATCATCTGTAGACCACCTGTGGCTCTGTGTTGATTGCCAGACCTTCCACGGCTGGCAATCACCCCTCAACCCGTGAAGTATTTCAGAGCCACCTGAGCTGACAATATCCCAAATCCCAGATCCCACCTGCGCCGATCCTGAGCTGACGACACCTAAGATCCTTCTATCAGATCCACCACCTGTGCCGATCCCACCTGAGCTGACGACACCTCAGATTCTTCTACCCGATCCACCACCTGAGCTGACGACACCACAGATCCTTCTACAAGATCTACCACCTGCGCCGATCCACCTGAGCTGGTGACTTCACGAATACTTTACCAGATCCACCTGAGCAGACGACAGCGCTCAGATCCTATTATCAGATCCACCCACCTGTGGTCGAGATTTTGGAGCCGACCCTTATGGACTCCTCTTCAATGGATCAAATCATGGCATCGTATTTGGAGACTAGACGCCACAAGGCATTCCCCGCATATACCCAAGCACCAGGTGCTTGACAGTGCATCACCCTGTTTGACGAGAGTAATGATCTCATCTCGTTCTTGGATCATTTTGAAACGGGGTTGGCCATAGAGGAAACAACAAGAAGCCCCCTTGGACTTGACCATGCCCCGAATGAAAAAAGTGAAAAATGAAAAAAACTACTGGGTTTAAAGTGATTGAACCGTTGGATCTTTCTGTACCAATTATTCTTGCATATAATAATTTTTTGTAAATATTGTAAAAATATTATTTTGTAAATATTGTAAATATTATTTGATATAATATTTTTGTAAATAAATTTCATTTCAGAAAACAGTCTCCTTTTTGTCAAAAATACAAGCTTGGAGACAAAAAGCATGTAAAAAATGGTTTCGTTAAAAGTTTATTGGACCAGTGTCGACATTGCACCACTATTGTGTTTGGATATCTGGGTCAAGTGGCCGGATCGAGTCACGGCCATTATGGCTAAGACTATCCTTATACCATCATTTTTGAACCCAACTTTGGTGTGCATATTCCTCGGTCGTTTGGAAAAACGGTCATTGTGTTTACGGAGTCATTTGGATATGACCTGGGACAAAGGGGTCAGGTTGAGTTCTAACTTTCAAGTGGGTCGTCCTCCCTCTCACCGAGTTTGGGAGGCTTCTTACCTCAAACTACGGATGCGTATAGTGTGGATTTTTACAGACTGCCCTCGGGTCGCAGACGTGTGCGTGAAATGGTTGGCGTGGTTGAACGTTGGGAAATGCATGGCGACGTTCGCTGGCGCATGGTGGGTCTCCAACGCATAGCGAAACTGAAGCTTTGGAAAAACACGTGCAGCGCTCGCGTAGAAAAGCTGTGTGCGTAGTGCCTCTGACGTTGGCTCCTCGAGCACCTATAAAGCGACCACCCGCCGCGATCATTCACTTGCTGTTTGAAGCAACATGTATGTTTAATCAACCAGCTATTTATCATGCCAACGTGTTTAATCACGAGGAAAGCCAGTGCCATCAATTCATCCATTGCCACGATTTAGTGATGGCGGCGATCCCGAAATCTGTGCGTGAGATCATGCCGGGCAAACTTCCAAAGTCCACTTTCGATCCAACTGCCAAGCTTACTGTCTTTAAATAATTTTTCACCAGTGCAGAGTGTGCCCGTGGAATACTACCTGCTTTGTGTAGGGCAAGTTTGAGTCAGCTGTGGCCCGAGGCAAGAATGATGGTGGTCAAAGGAGTAGCTCTATTTTTTCAAGAGCTCGGACTGCATACTGGCCTGGAGAACCTGCCGAAATTCAAAGACATTGCGATGGAACCTTTCCCAACCCCGTGCATGGTGTGCCTGGCTCGAAAGGCGCATTTCATTACTGCACCGCGCTTGCTGGAAATCAATATCAGTTTTCACCTTTGCAAGCACGTTTACTCCAAGCTGCATGTTGAATGGTATAAAGTGCGGTACGATACATGAATGATGGCGGAAAAGGGGGGATCGGGAGTAAGCTCGATTACACCAAGATTAGTGCATATTTAAAAACTTGTGCTGAATCGTGCTGTTTGATATTAGTTTGGATTCATCTGTATTGTGGAAACCTTGTCCTGAATCTGTATTTCGTTTGATTACTACCGTTAAGGTCTGTGATACATTAAGGATACTTAAAAGCACTAGTTAGTGCAGCAAGATTGGATCATCTGTATTTGGGGAATTTACACTAAAGATTTCTTTCGTCAGTGTCTGCAGCAGCGATTAAGGTTGGAAAATAGGAATCGATTCGCTAGGCCCAGCGAAATACAAAGGGCAGTGCTCATCCGCAGAAGCGATACAGGATTAACACCTTTATTTAAAGATTCAAAGAAACTTTAGTACTTGTTCAATTTGGTTTCACAAAAGAGTCTCTCTACATGCCACACCACTCCTACGACTGACTGAGAAAGGAGAATTCTCTTCAGTTCCCAGGGGGCAGTCCACTGGAGCCTGTTTTTCTAGGATATTCAGAAAGCAGCTGTTGGCGTCAAGGTCTCTGGATTGTGATGGCCCTAATTTAAACTTATAACGAATAATTTCCACTCTTTGCATAATCTAACTCATATCTCTCATTAACAGATCTATCTAAAGTCCGTGTTAGATTCTCTCTCAAATGTCTACTTAACGTCAATTTGGGACCGCAAGAACACTTGGTCAATTATTTTTAATATT
>BMAU01006832.1:0-98829 GCA_019973935.1 Trichonephila clavipes
TATCGTAGAATGTAAGCCGCATCGCGGCAATTCGTATCCAATTAAACATTACTATACCTAAATTATCTCATGGAATTATTGTGGACTGACTAACTAATTCGCCCGGATACACACTCCTTTCGTTTCGAAATACTCATGGACATTGCTTCGTTTATAATTCGCTACAATTGTAGTTCTAGAAGTGTACTATTTTTTTCAAAAACTTGGAATAATAGCTCGAATAAATGACTTTGAAACACAAGAAAGGGGATGCACATCATACAGCGAATATACCTAAAAATTAAGCTTGACAGTATATAGGCAGTGTGCATTATATGCCGTATTTTACAGTACTTAACATTTTGAAGACTTTTAGTTTCTTATTATGCATTACTTTAATTTTAATTCCTCATAATTGTTAAAATTTTGTTTGATTGGTTAGAATGTTAAAAATTGTAGGTACATTATGTATTCATTACTTGTTTACTCAAGTACTTGCACTTTTTTGTTTAATTAGCAGAAATGTTGTTTTGAACAATAATGTTAATTTTTAATTTACAAAATTTGTGTTTGTAGGCCCAAGTAGCACAAGCAGCCCAAGCTGCTTATCCGCCAGCATATCCATCCAGTGGTCATTCATCTGGCTATTCTGCCAGTGCTCCACCGTATCCCACTACGCCAATGTCCAAGCCTGTCTCTGATGACAAATTAGCCAGCCTTTATCCTGTATTGGATGAATATATGGGTCTTCAGCTGCCACAACATATGCAGCAATATCAATCTACTGCAGTTGTTCCTGCTTCTCAGGTTTGTAAACTGTTTTTTATTAAAAAAAACTTAACTTTATTATTATTCTCATATTAACATTTAATGATAAGATTTTAATGAAGACAAAGCTATAACAAATAATTCATTATGAATTTTTTTTTTTGAATTAAAGAAGATATTTTTTTTAAGAAACTGCATGGCATTATTCAGTATTAAAAATTTTATGCTTTAAAATTACTATTTAAAGTTATATATTTTTATTATGAGATAATTAGCCAAAATGAATTCTATATTGCTGGTTATTGATTACACATGTCACACATTTCCAACTCAGAAAAAGAAATGTCATGCATACAACTCTGTGAACTGCGATTAATTTAATAACACATACTTTTTCATGGGACAAACAGAAACAGCACCCTGTACTGCTGGACTTATAGTAACTTGAAGTACAATATGGTTTGAGGGGCATTAACAGTTATGATTATGAATATTTACAGTTATTCTTTTATTCATCATTTCCTTAATTTAATAACTCCAATGTCTTATGTCTAGTTTAGGTATAATTAATGTGAACGTAAAAAACATAATGGTCTTTAAAAAGATATATGTTCTTAGTTGTTTGTTTAATAGCAGTATTGTGGTTCTTTCAATGCATGTTTAATAATAAAGCATTTCAAATTAAATATTTAAACATCAGCTACTCTTATTTCTTTTTTTTAGGATCCTTAGAGACTTTGAATTTTAACAACCAGTTGCACTAGACTATTAATGTGAACTAGTTGTATAATTTTGAAATTATGCAGCTGTTATAGTCAAGTGCTAGTGGTGTAGATAGTCAGGTTGGAGTTCTGATACTTATGCGTATTAAATTTGCTGAAGCGGGTAGTCCTTGTGGGGTGTGGTATACAAGTTATAAGAATGGGCTACCAGTATCAATCACCCTCATTACTTGACTGTAGTCAAAATTATGTAATCCTCTTGCTGCTTCTAGAACAGTTGTTGAGTAAAGTTTTTAATGAGGTAGATACCAAATGTATTTTACTTACTTACCATGACAATTGACAACTTCCTGTAACCATTATTCCATATAGCAGTCTTTTTTTTTCTTTAAATTTGAATACATTTTCTAGATATTCAGCCATGTGTATCTTATTTTTGCATAATGGATTCTATCATTTTGATTCTCATCCTTGATCATTTATGGTAATGAAAAGGTATTTTTTTTTCTATAAATTGTTTGATGTTGATTATTAAAGATCACACAATAGATAAATCAAGAATCTAAAATTTTCATGGTAAACCAATTTTAAATTAATAATAATTTCTGATATATAAAAATTTGTTTACCCTACCTCCTCCCCGTTTACTTATTCTTTGGCTTATTATATTAAATAAGTAAATAATAATTTTTATAGAAGAAGAGTAAAATTTTGTTCTATTGATAATGTAACGATATTTATCTGAAACTAAATGAACCTTGCTTTTCATTTTAATACATGTGGAAATATTTCTGTTATACACTCCTTAAGGAATATTATATATAAATTTAAAATTATTTACACCCAAATCATATAATCAGTTTAAATTTCTTAAACTTATAATTTTCTGATATTATCTATGCTTTTATAAGAAGGATTCAGATGAATTTCTTGTTGTGCGAAAACTTATAATTATTTGATCACATTGTAATTAAGCTGGCTGTATGTATTTTTCAAACTTTGAACTATTATATTCAAGGTAAGAAAATATTTTTTTTATTGTTTTTTTTTTTAATTTGAATACTTATAAATATTTATTGGCTTGAAATATATGTAATTGGTTAATAGGTTTCTTAATACTACTGCAATAGAACAATTAAAGACTATATATATGCATATATGTGTTTTCATGCACACACATACTTAGATATATACTCTACTCTATTATAGTAACTTCTGTTTCAAGCAGTCTTGGTGATATTGTGAAGTAATAAATTATCTTTATCACAGCACTTATTTTATATTATGTTTATTACAAAAATTTAATTTTAAGAGAGAATTTTAAACAGTTGCATATTAGTTTTAAGAAATATATCTATGTCTGTTAGTTTGTAAACTTTCCTTTTTCAAGCGGAAAGTAATTTTTTAAAAATTTCAATTTAAAGAATGCTGTTGCTGTTCCTTCCACCAAGCCTACTACAATGGTGGCTCCTATTTCTGGCAATTCTGTTGGATTGGCACGTGCACAGGTTACCCATGGTCTAAGAGAAGTCATTCTGTGCAAAGATGGCAATGGACGTGTTGGCTTAAGAGTGCAAGCAGTAAACAAGGTAGGCTAGAGCTACATTTAATTTTAATACAAAAATGTTAATGGCATACTCATTTTTTTTTTTTGTAGTAGTAAAAAGCAATTTTTTAAATTAAAATATTTTGTTTGATATTTTCAAATAGCATTAATGTATTTAGTATGTGTAACAAAAAAAAGTCAAACCAATATTGTGTTTTATAAAGATTTAAATTATGACTGCCATTGTGTTATTGATTTCTGCAGTTATTATTGATTTCACTTTAAAAGTTTAAACTTTTTCAGCAGTTATAAACATGATTTTTTTAAAAATAATTTTGACAATTTATTTATAATTCTCGACTTTTTTAATACAAGTTAAAATTTCCAAACTTAGTTTACAAAAACTAGACTGTTAGGATATCTTTTTTTAATAAATAAGTAATGATATCAGAAGTTAAGAGTTTGGGTTTTATATTCAACTCTTGTAATGTTCATTTTTAGACAGTTGATATATCTTTTGCAGAAAATGTCCCCTCTTCAATTCACAATAGAGTATTGTTGTGACGCTATTTTAAACTTATTTAATTTCTAAAACTTTGAACCCAGTTTCTTAATTTCACATCACATCGTGTCTATAAGTTACCTAATTCTAAATTAATACATTCATCTCACAATTAAATCAAACACTGATCATATAGTTTTAAACAAATATTAAATTTATTTTAAGCACAAACATGTGGAAATTTACTTAACTACAAGAAGATCAAAAATTAACTTAGCTTGAGAGAGGGAAAGTGCAAGGGAATGGACGGGGGTGATTGCCCGGAGTCTCCAGAGTTTTTTGAGATTGCCTGCAGCTCTGGGATCGGCTCTCTGTCTCTAAAATTGTGGTGTGTCCCCTTTTATTTTGCGACTTTTCACACAAAAATCCTAGAGCGGACTCTTTGTCTTGTCCACTGTAATTTTCTCTGGTCCAGAGACCAGTGCAGTGTTACACCACCTCACAATTTATGGGTTTAGTGAACTTTCTTGACGCACCCCACCAAAAGGAATTTCACCACATCCGGTTTGGGGACTCGCAAACAAATTGCAAGCCGTCTCAGGGGCTAATTCTAAATTAGGAAATTCTGGCCTCCCATCAGTATTCATGGTTCTTTTTTGTGAAAGAGTTTTGTTTCTCTCTTGTGATAAATCATGACTTAAAGTGTATGAAAGTTGCCTTTATTTTGAAAAAGTGTTGCTGCTGAGGAGTAAAGGAAGCTCTATTAGTTCTGTGGATTCGCTAATAAATTTCGTATGAAAATTAATCCATTGTGAACCAGGGGAAGATTCAACATTGTATGTTAATGAAAAGATATTTTATTTTTGGTGTAAGGCAAGGGTGTCAAACTCAAAGGGCAACTTGGGCCAAACCAACTAGATTTAACTTTAAGTGGGCCGCAAAAAGAAAAATATTCACAGAAATGTAGTTTTATTTCGAATAATATGTTATAATAAGCATATATAAACCGAATAAGAAAAATTTACTGTTTTTATCGTGACACTTGACATCTCTTCTGTGCTACTATATTTCCTATTTCAGGAGAAATTTTTTATTTTATTATATATATTGTGTGTGCTGGTATATTGGCTGAGCCACAAAAATGTTCACTGCGGGCTGCGAGTCTAACACCCCTGGGATTGATTAACAGTGTAAAAAAATAATTTTGGTTGCATGTTAATGATGATGTAGATGGAGAAAATGTTAAGAAGAAACAAGAATGGAAACAGAAATTGTGATACCTTTGTGACGAAGCCGATCACTTCCCCCCAATTACTACGGCACCTCGCCCTTGCCGACAAAGGTTGCGGAAATTCCAGTCTTTTCATTAATTCCTGGGAAGGAATTTCGGAACTTGGTCCTGGGCATCACAAAAAGATGCATCAACAATGTGTTTTGTTTGCTCCCCTGGAAACACACAATGTGTACCCAGACATCAGTGCCCATGGGGCTAGAGCTGGAATGCGTCAGGACCGATGGGATTGGCTGAGGAACAGCAGTTCAAAAGAGCAGAGTCTGATAGGAGCAGAAAAAGGACAAAACATCAGAGGATAATGAGGATGGATGAGAAGGGAAGGGAGTGGATATATAAGTGGAGTGAGAAGAGAGTAATTGTCGTTTTGAAGGGTGCTGTGTTGAAGCCCCTGGCAGCGATAAAAGATTGTTTTTGGAGGGTACAGGAGAGAGCCGTTGTGAAGCTCCTCCCCCAAAGAGACTGATTTTTTGAGGGAGCCCTGGTGAGGTGCCTTCCGCAAAACGAACTAGGAAAACTGCGGAATCCGGATTTGAGCCAGCGAACTCTCCCGACTCGGTGGGGAATCTGTGGTGAAAGCTACCCATCCTATTTCTAATTCTTTGTGCTGTTATAACTTCTGATTATGTGTAAAAAATAAATAGTTGTAACCCAGAGCTGGGCAAAGTTATTACACCTTTAAAAGTTAGAGAAGGGATGAGTTTTACATATTTTAGTTATGGAACATTTTTATATTGGATGTTTTATTTTCATACAGTTTTTGAGAATCGACAGAAATAAGTAATTTTTTATCTCAAAATAAATTAGCGTACGCTTTTATAGAAATCGATAAATATTTATATTTGAATTGTAAGCTTTCTCTTTTAAACAATAAGTAATTGTTTTTACATGATTATTTTATGGTCCGTTATTTTTTTAATAACTTTTCAAATTACTTCTTATTGAGAGTGTTTCCAAAGTTCTGCATGATATTTTATGCTTTTGATTATGTTATGGGAAAATTTAGAGGCATAGCTACCTGATTTCACTTTAATTTTTTGATTATTAGGATTTTGTTTTTTATATTGACATTAGCTGAAAATATATAAAATAATGATATCTCTATGTAATTTTACTGACAGACATTGAGTGCAACTATTAATATGGATTATATAAACTTTTTACTCCACAAAAAATTTTACATAATTAATATTCTTATGTGATACTATAACAATTATTTTATTGTTGAAGATTTAATTAAATTTTATATAATAAAACAATTCCATTCTTTTATTTAAAATAATAGACAAAAACATCCCTTTACTGACTTTTTTCAAATTCAGAAATAATTAGTAGTAACATTATTCTTGCTTCCCTAGTTAAAATTTGTTCTTGTAAACATTATTAATCTCTAAGAGATTTGTTCATATTCAACAATATTGTCATTCCTACAGTTTATTATGTTTCTTAAAGTTTGGACAGTGGATAAAATTAGTTAAAAAGTCGAATTGGACTAATATAATGCATTTAATAAAGTTCCTTACATTATTTAGCTCATTATGAATTTTTGAGTATTTTGAAGAGTTAGTATACTAAATTATTATAATTCTGACTTAATGCTGAATAGTAGGGGAAAAACACCACAACAAGTCTCTTCGTCACTGACCAGCATCCTTTGCAAACACACTCTCACCATTTCCAGCTCTGTAACAGTTGTGTAAGCTTCGCTGTGTGTCTTTAAAGTGTTTGAATCGCCCGCCAAGTGTGAGACACAGTCTGTTATCCGTTTTTTGACTGCGAGAAACATGTCGGCTGTAGACATTCTTCACCAGATAACAGAAGTTTATGGCACTAAATCAATGAGTGATGGCAAAGTTAGAAAATGGGTCAGGAAGTTTAAAGATGGACGAACAAATGTCCATGACGAAAAATGTTTAGGCCAACCCTCTGTAATCATTGATGATTTGATGCAAGAAGTTGAAACAAAAATTCATGAAAACAGGAGATTCACGATAACCACTCTTACGTTGGAATTTCCAGACGTTTCTCGATCTATGGTGTACAAAATTATACCTGAAGACCCCATCTTTAAGAAATTGTTCTCGGTGGGTACCCAGACTCCTCATAGCAGAACACAAAGAGAAGAGGTTTGCTAGTTCATTGGACTTTTTGTTTCGTTACGAGGAAGAAGGGGATGACATGTTGAGTTGAATCGTTACTGGAGATGAAACATGGGCATCCTATATCACCCTGGAATGAAAGCAACAGTCAATAGAATGTCAACCCACATCCTCTCTTGTCAAGGTCAAAGTGCAACAGTGTTTTGCTGGTGGACTTTATGCCACAAGGAACAATGACCAACTCATGTGCCTACTGCTCAATGGTGCGGCCGGCTGTCAAAAAGTGTTTTGCTCCTACACAATAACGCAAGGTCTCGCACTTCTCAAACGACATGGGAAATTAATCGAATATTTTGGTTGGAGGTTTTGGACCATGAACCATACAGCCCTCACTTTGCTCCCAGCAATTTCCACCTTTTCTGGTACCTCAAACACAGTCTTGACAGGGAAATACTTCAGTGACAAGGAAGTGTAAGCAGCTGTGAACTCTTGTCTATCCAACCAGGTGGCAGACTTTTTTGAAGAGGGTTTTCAAAACTTAGTTCTAAGGTATGACAAGTGTATTAATAAACTCAGGAACTATGTAGAAAAATAGACAAAAGTATGTACAATCCTAAAATAAAGGTTTTTTAAAACAAAATATTGTTATTTTTTTTAAACAAACAGACTTTAATTAAAAAACAGCCCTCATACAATTACATGTATATGCAGGCTTCCCTTGTGTAACATGATACAAAATTGATAATTATTGCTACATAGGTTAGATATAAAATTGCAAAAAACTTGAATTTAATATAAAACGATTATAAAGAAAATTGAATATCACATTTTCGTTCAAATTTCCGACTGAATTTTTTTCACAGTTGCGTTTAAGTAAAGATAATTCCCAACAAGTATGTGATGAAATAAATTATTAGTTATTTATCTTTAAGATGGCAAGGTTACCTATGAAATTGTATTATTCCATTTTTCTATTATTATTTCATGTGTAGTATTTCTTTTTTCTGTGAGTGGCAGCATTGAATATAACCTTTTTATTGTTTGAAAATGGTAATTAATAGATTGTTCTATAGTTTGGTTTATAGTAAATCTAACTTTTGATCCTAAATTTAGATAATGTCTGACATCTAAAAGCAAAAATTTAGATGAAAGTGTACTTCATTCAAAGAAAAATTTAGAATTTTAGATCATATTAAAAATATAGAGAAAAGCCTTCATCCATTGCAGAATCATTAAAATTAAAGGAAGCTACAGTTCTAATTATAATAAAAAATGAAGGACAAATTTAAAAAAATATTGCCACCAATATACGAGGAATGCCTGTACATGGTTAGTGTGTAGTTTAAGTGTAGTTATACTGATCTTAACCAAAATAAGATAATAGATAGAAAAGTTTTTTTTTTATTCTAAAAATAGAGTATGGTCTTTTTATGCGACTGATTGTGCATTGTAGGGAGTTTTCATCATTCTTGTCCAGAAGAATACTCCAGCTGCTCTGGCTGGCCTCAGGTTTGGTGACCAAATTCTAATGATCAATGATGTGGCTGTGGCTGGATTTTCCATGGATGATGTTCATAAAATGATCAAGAAGGCAGATCCCAATAGAATCACCATGGTTGTAAGAGACAGGTATGTTTGAATTCTTTTACAGCTATGTATTTTTCAATTCCTACTATTAGCTCATATTCTCCCTACATATATATACTAGCCATTACCCAACCCTTCACTGGGTATTTAACGATGTTGTATAAATGTATATTGTTTACATATATATGAATTATTGATATCTAGCATTAAGAATTCGATTATATTGAAAAATATATTTATAGCTGTAACTCTTGCCTCTTGATATAAATAGGACATAAATTAAAATATCTAATTTCTATTTATATCTAAAATAGAAGTAGAAAGATCTTTTGCGCTCACTTAACCTAATAATAAAGTGGATTTCCACTAAATCAACTTTCTGTGGATCTCTACACCATAAGATAAACATGCGTGCTTAATTTCAACTTTAAATCTAACAGAGCAAAAACGGAATTTCCATCATCAATACCTCGTTGAAAGCATTCTTAGTGGATTACAATTCAACAAAAGAAGCATGGAAACCAAATTTTATTATTATAGTCTTAGTTCGAAAATGGGAATTTTGTCTATCAATACGCCCCAATAATTCTCCCCGCTCCTCCTGGAGTTGATTTCCGTAAAATTCATTCTTAGTGGAACTCTATTGAACTAAAGAAACGTTCTCAATAAATTTCAAGTAAATGGGTTAAATTCAAAAACAGTAATTTTTCTATAACAAGCCTTAATCCCTCGCAACCCTTCTCCTTTGGGGATCCATTTTCGCAAAACTCTTTGTAAAAAGAACTCTTCCATGAACGAAACATACCTTCTAATTTGCAAGCAGGTGGGTCTATTAGTTGAAAAGCGGAAATATTTATCTATTATAACCCCCTTAATCCCCCTCAGTGACCCTTGGGGATCAATTTTCTCCAAAACTATTTTGTAGCGGATCTCTATGCCATGAAAAAAATTCGCTTACCAAGTTTTAAGACTGTACGTCTAATAGTTTAAAAATGGAATTAATTATATATAATGCCACTTAGGAAACGATTTTCACAAAACCCGTCTTATAGCAGATCTTACTCAATTTTGAGATTTTATGTCTAATAGTTTAAAAAAAGGAGTTAATTGCCTTATAGCGCCCCTTAATTCTCCACAACGCCACTTGGGGGTCGATTTTCACAAAGCCCATTTTGTAGTGGATCTGTACTTTGTTAAAAAATATCTGCTTATCAAATTTCAAGACTGTACGTCTAATAGCTTAAAAATTGAAATAATTATCTATAACGGCCCTTAATGCCCTGCAACGCCACTTAGGTAGTGATTTTCACAAAATCCATCTTATAGCAGATCTCTGCTCAATAAATGGAATCTTCTTACTCAATTTCAAGATTTTATGTCTAATACTTTAAAAAAAGGAGTTAATTGCCTATAACGCCCCTTAATTCTTCTCAACATCACTTGGGAGTCGATTTTAGAAAACCCATTTCATAGCAGATCTCTACCCTATGAAAGGAATTCGCTTGCCAAATTTCAAGACAGTACTTCTAATAGTTTAAAAATAGAAATAATTATGCATAATGCCCTTTAAGCGCCCTCAACGCCCCTTGGAGGTTGATTTTCGTAAAAATCATTATGTAGGGAATCTCTACTTTATAAAAGTTATCTGTGTACTGAGTTTTTTTTTTTTTCAAGACTGTACATCTTATAGTTTAATAATGGAAATAATTATCTACAATGCCCCTTAAACCCCCGTAACACCCCTTGGGGTTTGATCTTTGCAAAATCCTTTCTTAGCTGATGTCTACTCCATGAAGGGAACCACCTACTTACCAAATTTCAAATCTGTAGGTTTATTAGTTCCGGAGATATCGTGATTAGTCAGTGAATCGCTTTTCTCTTATATATATATATATATATCTTGTTTAAATTTTCAGTCGTTAATTAAATACTTTTTATTTATTCACTCAAGTTCAAATATACACTGCTGGACAATTGCTAAGGACGGATAACACTATCATCCATAGCAACCACAAAATGAAAGGAAGCAAAATGTGGAAAATTAGAATAAGTGCGGGATATTAGTAAGAAGTATGAGTATGCAAATTTTTTTTTCCACGTCTGTTCATCCCGTGATAGCGTTCATAAGAGCTTTAAAGGTTTTGACGCGTGTGGACAGTTGTGTTGTTTCAAGTCAAAGTTTTACAGGAAAGATTTAATAGACGAACTTAAAATTTTTGGCATGTCTTCCCGACATCACATAGATATTTTATGCGTGGCCGAATTATTGGAAAGATCGAAGAAGGGCAAAAAATAACAGATGTTGCCAGGGAGTTCAACATCGCTCACGGCGTTGTTTCACGGCTGTGGAAGTCATTTAAAACTACTGGAATGTGTAGTAGATGGCACGGGGGAGGTCGTGTTAGAAGTACGACGCCTGCAGAAGACACATATATTGTCCTATCAGCAAAAAGGAACAGGCACACCACAGCTCAGCAGGTGGCAAATCAATTTCTTGCTGCCTCAGGAAAGCAGATCTCCTGAAAAACTGTTGCCAGACGTTTGAGGGGAGGAGGACTATACGCACGCAGACCTGTTGTGTGTGTCCCATTGACCAGACAGCACCGTACTGCCCGTTTACAATGGTGTCGTGAGTATCACAATTGGACTGAACAGGACTGGGCATGCATACTATTCTCAGATGAGAGTAGGTTCAGTCTGTCATCGGATTGTAGACGCCAACTGATCTGACGCGAGAGTGGTACTGCTTATCGTCCAGAAAATATCCAGGAAAAGAACCGATATCCGACATGCACTATCATGGTGTGGGCCGGCATCATGATCAATGGCCGTACGCGCCTACATGTGGTTGCGAATGGGACTATGACGGGCCAACGATACATTGATGAAGTTCTACTTCCTCATGTTCGTCTTTTTCCGTGGTGCTGTCTGTGATAAATTTGTTTTTATGGACGACAACGCAACATGTCATCGAACACTCGCTGTTCAGGATTGTCTGGACAGCGAGGGTATTCAACGTCTCGTATGACCAGCGCGTTCTCCAGATCTAAACCCCATTGAAAATGTGTGGGATGCTTTGGGGAGGCAAGTTGCCTGGTCGAAACGATCCTCCGACAAACAAGAACACCCTCATCCGTGCACTCACAGAGGAATGGGATAAATTGCCTCAACAGCTGCTGGATAATGTTGTGCAAAGTATGGGTACGACGTGTGGAATGTTGCATCACACTCCACGGTGGACATATCCCGTACTGATACCTTTCTTTTAAGGTGCCTGCTGACTTTTAGGTGCATTGTTCCATTTCTCCGTACGCAGATCAAATGAACATTTTTTTTTCTTTCAGATGTTTCACAGCTTTTGTACTTTCCAGAACAATAAATATTCTTTATTCTAATGTCTGAACAGTGTAGCAACTATATTTTATCCTACTAGGCCTCATGTCTCACTTAATGTTATGCTACATAGCAATTTGTAATCCGTCCTTAGTAATTGTCCAGCAGTGTATATATTTTTTAATTTGTAGTGGATGACACTTAATATTAATTCAGTTTTTTCAAATAATTTTTCATTGATTTAATTTAATTAATGAATAAATAGTAACAAAGATAATAGTTTAACACCATGTATAGAATGGAAAATTTCAAGGAAAATCCTTTTTTATTTTGCCATTTAATATTGTGATTCTGTCATATGTATATACATATTTATATTATAATTCTAATTTAATAAATAATTAACTAAAATAAAATTTCTCTTTTTTGACCTAAGTAGGAATTGACTTTAAAAAATTGTTTTTATATTACTTTTGTTACTGTACAAACTTGATTAAATATTTTTTTTTTGTTTTATTTGTTTAGAAATTATAATGTAAAATGTATTTGTAATGCATGATTTGTAATTGTTTCAATAATTTTAAATATTTAATCAAATGTTTGTATGATGTAAATGAAATGGAAAGAATTAGAATGTTGTATATATAAGAATGAGTTATTACTTATTGAAGAGATAATTTTTTTTATTTTATGTTGGATATTTTTATCTCTTAAGGCATATTTTTTAAAAAATAAGTGGAATAATGTTATTTTCATATTAATAAAAAACGTAGGATGGATGCATTGGAGCCGTAAAAGGATGTCCTGGATGAAACTGAGAATCGTCCCATTATGTGTATATTTTCTAAATTAATAATCTGAGTAATTATTAGTATGTTGCAGAAAATTGTTTTTTGGAATGCTAGTGCAAATTTCAATGTCATATAAGAATTTTGCTATAAAATTCAAATATGTGTAAAATTATGTCCAGTAAAACTTTTACCTTATTTCTTAAATTACATGATACTTCTAAAATTGATATTCCTTTAAATTATTTAGAATAAGATGCTAAAATGTTTAAAAAAAGTGAGTTTTTTATGTATATTTGAAACATTCGAGCTATTTTACCTAAATTATCCTAAATAAACAAGTTGCTAATGAGAAAATTATTTAACCTTTTGATTATTTAATTTCATAAGTTCTGCATTATGAATATAAATTTGAAAAATATGTGTTAAAAAACTTACTTAATTTCTACTCAAACTACTTTTTGATCTGTATGATGAACTTAAGAATTTCAATAAATGTGCATTAATAAAAATGCTCAAATGTCTTTTCAGGCCTTTTGAAAGAACCATCACTGTACACAAAGACAGTGCAGGAACTGTAGGCTTTGGATTCAAGAATGGTAAAATCATTAATATAGTGAAAGATTCATCTGCTGCTAGAAATGGAGTACTTATTGATCATAACCTTCTTGAAGTAAATTTTTGTCATTTATGTATTTATACTATGCATTGCATAAAGTTATTGAAATAACATTTTGACAAATTTGTTAATTCTTCATGTTTGCTTCAGTATATTTATTTGTAATATGAACTTTATGTAATAATCCTCTTACTGAACTTTAGGGTATTTTTACTTGTTTTTATGTGCAGTGTGTGTATTATTTCTAAATATCAAGCATAAATAATTTTAATTAGTATATACATACATACCTGTTAAAATAATATCAAGAAATTGATGTGAATGGATTTTTGTTAAGGAAAGTTGATTTGTGATTTGATTTCCCTAAATTTTTATGCATTATAAAATACATTTGGTGTAACATACATCTTTCAAAATACTGAGATTCTCAATGCCAGTTATGGATATATTTTTAACTGTATTTTTGGAATAGAAAGTTATTGATAAATTTCACAATTTCATCTTGTGTGACTATTTTTTATAACATTCCTTGAATTTTATGAAGGAATGTCTTGTTTTAAATAAATAGTGTCCTAGATAAAGTGTAGAATTGAAATTCCTTGAAGCCAATTTTTTAGCAACCAGCATCAGTCGCCAAACTACCTACATATCTGTAGCGGTAGGTGTTCCGAGAGTATTGAGGCAATATCAAAGTACTGAAGAGCTGAATTCATTCTTGTATCTAGATAAACATCATCCAGTCCTACATGGCCTCTATTATACACTTAAGCCATGTGCCTCTTTTAAAATATGTTTGCTAATTGTACTATAAAAAAGATCATCACATTTGGGAAATCAAAAAAGTCTTCAAATGCAATATTATGGTTCTTGCAGAAATGTCACTACAAGAGATCGTAAACGGAAATTTAGAGAATTCATTAATTGCTAAAATATAGCAATTTCTCGAAACACTAGGCAAAGGTCCTTTTCTCCACATTTTCTACAAACAACATCTCCAGCTGGACAAATGGTTTACGAGTGCAAGTCATTTCCACAAAAGAAGCATTTTTAAGATCCTGAAGAGGAGTAGGCCACCGATGTTGCTAATGTTTCTTCTGAAAAGTCATTGGTTTTCATTGCTGCAGATTGTTCTGGGAAAGAACTTCCCATGTAAGAAGCGGCATGCATTTCAGCTGATTCAAGAGTTCTGGCTTGCTCAAAAGCTTGATCGAGAGTCATCACTGTATTTTCGAAGTGTGATCGATGAATATGAGGACATTTTAATCCTCGTATAAAGGCATCTCTAATATACTTCTTCAGCCTTTACATCGGTAACGTCATAGTCTTTGCTCAATTAGCTTAAAATTTGTAAATATTCGCTGATAGATTCTTCTGTTTGATTTCAAGTCGACAAGCAATGTCTAGCAAATATAACCTTATGTTTCTTTATAAGAAGTGAATCGAGTATTGCAATAGCTTAAGCATAAGTTGTGCAGTCATTAATGAACTGGTGAACATTTGAGGTTACGTAATTACACAGCAAAGGAAGTTTATTTTTCGTAATGTTTTTTATGTCTCCTAAAAAGTTTTTCTGAAATGGTGCCATTTTGTTTCTGCATTGGAACACATGGGATCTATATTTAATGTTTCTTGCTTCAGTAATTGTTCTATGATTAAATTTGAAAAAGAAACTGTTAAAGAAAAATTCAAAGTCTTTAAAACTGTACTATAAGATAATCAGGGTTGAGAGAGAAACGGAACTTAGATTTTAATGGCTTTGAAATGAGGTTACATGATAGTTGTTTACACAATGTCTCATCAAGTTGTTGCCAATATATAAAAACAAAATTAAGTAATGCTAGATTTCATAGGAATACTATTACACTAATATTCAAAATTATAATGTTTTACCACTGTTTTATATAAATAATTACACCTAATATTAATATTTTTAAAACATTTCTGTTTCATATCCCTTTTGATATTTTTTTTAATTCATTGAAAAATTATAAGATTTACTAATTTTTAATTTTATAGCTTGTGATAAAATCCCTATTTCATTGCAGCATTTATAAATTACCTCAATTAAATTGCAATCCTTTTCTTGTAATTATAAAAATGCATATATTGAATTGAATTGTCACATTTATTGTTAGAAAAGTTTAAAGTTTTAATGCAGCTTGCATAAGAAAGTTTGAAAATAGTTGATCAAAAAAATCTGTATGCTATATTAAATTTGTCTAATACACTTGAGTATTAAAGTATAATCTTCGTAGAGTTTTTTTTTTTTTTGCAAATTTAGAAAAATACTTTGAAGAGGTTTGATTCTTCATTTTAGTTTACTAGAAATGAGTTTCTTGTCTGTAGGATGAATTATTAAAAATTAAATTACAGGGAGATTACTTGTTTTGGTGTGTGTAGGTTTGGTAAGACAGGACACAGGAAGATTAAAAATGATTATAGTAAAAGAAATTCAATCTCTGAATTAAAAAAAAACAGGAAATTTATTTGAAAAAAAAATTAATATTATGACAATCTGGAAAATAACTATCTCGTGTTAAACAGACTTTACATTTATAGAAATCCATTCACAATGTGTTTTGCTTATTCTGTTTTGTTTGTCAATATAAATGAAATTATAATTTTTGTAGGAGATTTAAGCAAAACACCAAACATGTGGAATGATTTCTTACCAATTTGTATCATAAGCATTTTGCATGTTTTATATACTGTATTTTCCTGTATATAATCCGCAGTGGCGTATTATCCGCAAAGCCTTTTTTTCGAGTAAAAAAACACATTGTATAATCCGTGGCAGTTTTTAGGCCGAATAATCCAAAATATAAACTGTCGATAATGAATGTCATAAAGACAAAAAATACACAATATAATTGAAAATAGAAGTAAGAAATTGTACAGGGGAAAAAAAATTTATTACGAAATGTCTTTTCAAATATGTATGATAATATTTTTTATGATAATCTCAAAACAAAAAAATTCTTTGCTACTGCCATCTATGTTTTGAGTTGTTAAACAAAACATTCCATGCGGAAAAAGTCTTTCTTTTTTTTAATTTAGCAAGTTAACAGCAAAAAAATTTAGATCGAGACTGCTTCCCCACTGTCTCTTTCTTCTAAAATCCTTTTATTTATTTCTTCCTCTAATTCTGGCCAGTGAGGTTTACCAAAACGATCGACACTTTAACGTCAATCACAATTTTCGAAGTTTGTCTTGTTTTTTTCTCCACAAACGAATATTCAATTCGTCAACATTGAAAAACCTTGCAGCTTCCCGATTTTGGTAGCCTTTTAAGTTTGTAGTGTAAATTAACACTTTCGATTCAACTTGATGAAAACTTTCAAAGCAGTTAATAGCTCTAGTCAAGAGAGAAAATTGGAAATGGCGCCAGCGACTAATAACTATTTTTTCCTTCCGAGGAATCGAATTCGTTTTTGAATGTAATTGGACAAAAACTAGTTATAGCTGAAATACGTCATCCGAGTCATGAAAGCGCCATCTGTTATTTATTTTATAAAACATAAACGGCATTTCTTCCAAAACTTTATTGTTCGCTTTTCCGATGGAGAATGTTTTTTCTCAGATAATCCGCGGCGGCGTATAATACGCACAACGAAATTTGAAACTTTTTTAACACATAATCCGCAGATTATATACAGGAAAATACGGTAATTTAATTGTATAAATTTTAACCTTTTTGATAAAACAACCTAAATTTGAAAACCTTTGTGGTTTTCAGAAAGTGGATTCAAAGTTTGCATATTTTATTACTGTTGGTAAAAAAAAACATTAATCAAAATAAAATATAAGTTTCTTTTCTTATTTTCTTGCACCTTTTAAAATGTATTTATTTCTGAAGTTGCATTTTTTTAACACAAAAAAATAGTTTATGAACTTGTTTTTCTAAATTTAATTTTATAGCAAAAACTAAATATGAATTCATTTTACATTTATTTATCTAAAAATTATAATGTTGTGAAGTTAAAGGAAGTTTCAGTGAGAGGAATATGAAATCTAATTGAAAGTTGTGAAAGAAAGTATTTATAGTGTAATTAGAAGATCAAAACATCTCTTAAAAAGTATACTAAATTTACAGTTCATTGTTTTGAAGTAAAAAAAAAATTAAGGCATTGTTTGATTTGCATTTTATTGATTTGTCCTAAGAATGTAACATTTTTAGTGTAAGTGATGAATTTGTTCAGAAAAGATGTATCTATATTTAGGTAAATGGTCAAAATGTTGTTGGGTTGAAAGATAAAGAAACCTCTGCCATCATAAGAGAAGCTGCATCTCCTGTGACTGTTACTATAATGCCTGCCTTTGTGTATGATCACATGATGAAAAAGTAAGCTTTTTTTAAAAAAAAAAATCTTAGAAGAGATATTTTGGTTTTGACGTATTAATAACCCCTTGCCTGTGCAATGTATACAAGAAAAACATGCCAAAAATTGGGGGGTCTCTTTAATTTTGTTATTATATTTCAAAATGTAAAAAATTGAATATTTTAGTAAAGAAAAAAAAAATTTAAGCGAAATGACAACTATATTTACTATTTTCATATACATTGGAAATGTTAATGGATTACAGTAATTTTTGCTCAAATTATAGCAAAATGAATTAAATGACATAATTTTTAAGTTAAATACAACAAACTAATATACAACAGTACTCATGAATTCCATGTCCTTTAGATTCTTTTGAATTCCCCCAATCCTTTATGGTACATACGCACTGCAAAACTACAAAAATCGGACAAATGGTGCTAAACTGTCTAACATTTCACAGGAAAGTATCACCAACTATAAGAAGATGGTAAACTGCATGTTATGCGTTGGACTTCACAGAATTGAAACACCACAATTTTTCTCTTACCCAAACTCAGGTCGGGTATTTTGGCGCATTTGTGTTGTCCGAATTGAGTTCAGGCATCACAGGTAAGGGGTTAACCAATAACTTTGCACCAAAGTTAGCAATAAATTACTGGAAAGACTTTGTGAGTCTTTTAGAACCAGGCAATACATAAGTGCTGATATTTTATTAAATCATGCATACATAATATATGCTGTATTAAAATATGCGAAATCCTCAGATTTGTAATATTTTTTTGTTTTATGATTGGTAATTAAAATGGAAAAATGTCAACTTTTAGGTATTTTGCTTAAATTTAATTTTCAATTGTATTTGTGCTATTTTTATAAATTATGTTGGATAATTTGTAAATTATTTTTAAACTTTAGTTTGCAATTAATTAATAAGTCCTAAGAGTTAAGTATGTAATTGTGCAGTGTAATAATGTTAATCATTTTTAAGTAAAAATGAAAGCATTAATATAATTTTTAAATTATTTGTTTGAATTTAATTTGTAATTTAGTGTATCTTCCTTGCTACCCTTTTACAAGAGTAATTGCATGGATAATTCTAATTCAGTTGACATCATATAAAGAATATGTAAGTTACTGTTTCCCTTCAAAAAGTACTGAAAGCAATGCACAGTTGAAGAGCAACAGCTCTGCATCCATAAAATGATGCATTTTATTGGTATATTTGCTTAACATGCCTTTTATTTTTTAGAAAACTACAGAAAATAATATTAATGTAATAAGTCTTATAATGTAATAAATTGAGAAGCATGCATCTTAATGTTACAGAAATATTAAATTTCTTATAAGGTGATATTTTCTAATGAAATGACAATGAGTGAGACCCTGAAGAATTCTATTAGACACAAAAATAACTAAATACTAGAATAACTGAGGAATTGCAGCATGTGAAAAATTTTAATACATTTAATGAGTATACTTTGAATATGCTTCCAATTTCTTATTTTTAATGTAAAATAAAAAATGTTTTATTTTAATGGCACAGTTGAATATTGTAATAAAATATAATCCTGAAGTTGGGCTGTATTGATTGCAGGTACAATTTTTGTTAGACAAATTTTCCCAGTTCAACTTGTATTAGAGAAAAATAACCGGGAAAAAATCATTAAATACATATTGTGATATTTTTATGTCATCTAATTATAATACTTCCACCTTTTTCATGTGTTTCTTAAGCATATTTTTTATTGTGTTTGTTACATTAGTCATTTCTTTTGTATCCATAGCACTGCATCAAGCTTTATCAAAAAGACAATGGATCATTCGATTCCTGATCTGTAAAGAAACAAGATCTTGCTTATCGTGATTGTTTGTTAGCACATATAATTTTTTTACTGATATTTTACAAAAGTACTTTTGTTTTTTACCTTTTTTTAGTATTATTTCCAATAACTAATATTGATTGGAAATCATTTTAACATTTTTTTGCTTTGAAATTTAATGTAAATATATATGAGCATATCAAATATAAATTTGTCTTATCATAAGTATATCTCCTTCAATAGAAATGAACTGTCAATAAAACAAGAAAAAATTATTTTGCCTGGAAAATAATTTTAATATTTTAAATAAAACTTCTTTGTGTTTTTTACAATAAATTGTAAGTGATACAAATGTTCATATTAGCTGTACATTCCAAGGAATCATGGTAGCAGTTTACATCCTTTTCACCCAGAAATTAAAGAAAAGTGACCTTTTGTGTGGATTTGGTTTCTTCCTTACTACATCAATATACTTGCATCTTGGTGAATGTAATAATGTTGAAGTTTTTTGATGTTTCCTATGAAATTATAGTCATTGCTTGCTTCTGTATTTTTATGTCTGTGTCACTTGTTGTTATTTTCAATTTTAAATAAAGCCTATTACTTACTTTGTGTGAAAGTGGTTTGTATTTATTCTCTCTGGGATTTACCTTCTTAAGAGGTTGATTGATTTTAAATTTGTTAGGGCTAACAAAACCCTTATGTTGGTGTGGTATAAAACAGGTGGCCCAAGCAAGACATTTTTCAAAATTTGAAATTTTTCGTGAGCCGCAATCAAATACGTATTTAAAAGGTATTAAAAAAAATTGTTTACAGATTTTTTTCTTTTAAATATATAAATAAAAGTACAAAATATGTGTATTGAAATTAAAATTAAACATATTTATTTTACTTCTCTTGATAATTCTTTAAAATTTGTTTCCTCCAGAGCACAATGTCAACTGTCCGTTGCAATAAAAGCTCACAAATTTAAAATCGGGCAATTACGCCACTGTTTATGTTCGTTCGTGCAGTTTTCAATGAGCCACGTCATTCTTAACTGGGACAGAAATGAAATTTGTTACGTTGCACTTAGTCTTCCATATTTGCTGTCAGTAATTTAAAAGACATTTTGAAACACACACGGAACAATAATTTTTTAATATATGATAACACAAAAATGAAAAGGGACTTGGGTACATTTATCGAGAGCTACAAATAATCCTTCGATGAGCCACAAGCTGTCCCTCCCTGGTATAGAAGTTTGGAGAGTGGGAGTGGCCGCAGTAGGCAAGTGGTATAGGTATCAAACCGTGGCATGCCTTGTCACGAGTTCGAGCCCAGTACCACTAAAGACCTGCCGTGTAGGGCAGCGATGCACGTTAAATCTGTCGAGAGCTGAAACGTCCTCTCATTGGTGTGGTGTGGTAGTTAGGAGAGGGGGTGCCAGCTCAGGTGTCGTCCACGTCACTTGACCAGGGTTCAAAATTACGTCGTCCATCGCCAAAAAGCCCTCGTGTAGCTGAACAGTGCGACGTTAATATTCAATCAATCAATTGGAGAGTAGGGTGCTACCTCTGATCTCAATCTGGTTGCTTGAACATGGCTTAAAATTATGAGGTTTGTTGCCAACAGCTTTCTCATAGCTTCAGAGTGCATTGTTTATAATTGATCTACTTATACATTTTGCTCCATGTATTTCTTAAAGTACATACTGTATAAAATGCTGGGCCAAATAGCCCTAGATAGTTTATTCTCATCGAGTCTCGTGTTATATGCTACAGAGGTTGTGAAAAATATTTCAAATTATTCTACAATTAGTTTGGTAAATACGGAATATGTAAAAAAAAAATCTGTGCAAAATTTTATCAAGATTAAACTGTGCACCTTTTTTAGATACAGTGATTGAGCTGGAAAAAAATTATATTTAATGGAAAATAAATGATTATTTGATTAAAAAGGAACAGCAGTTTGTAGTGCCTTTTTGTGGAGTATTTGCTAAAAAATTAAAAATACTTTGCATTAAAATTTTACCATCAATTAATATGATTAAGTTTTTCTCTACGTAATTTATTGAACCAAATGTATCATAAAACTTTAATTTTTTAATAAAGAGTAGAAGCAAGTCTAATTTTGAGGAAAGAAATATATACAAGCTTTGATTTGGATATTATTGTGGCAAAACTGATGGAAAATGATTCTGATATATTAGTTTTTTCTTCATGTGATTTTTCGTTTCTTTTATCAAAAAAAAAATCATAATTGCTAATATTTTTTGAAAAATAAAAATTGGTTTAATTTTTTTTTTCCTTTGAAAAATTTGGTACAGTTAGTCTGATATTAGATTTAGTTTGTTTGTAGCAACATTTTATTCAACAGCAAAGAAATAACTATTTCTAAAGGAATGTTCATTTTACCTCTAATGTTTTGAAATGCGCATGCGTTGGTGGAGATTTTCGTACGAAATCTCATTAGAAGTGGAAGAAATGCCTCGATATTTTCAAAAATTCACTTTATGCATTGTGTGTTGAAAAAAAATCTGACATCAAAAAATGATACTATTTTACTAAATAAAGTGATATATACACCAGTTATTGAAATAAAACATAAGATTTATAAATTTGAAAGAGTAATCATAAAAGGAGTTCTTTATACTATATAGACCAATGATTCTCCAAGTAGTCTGTATGGACCCCAGGGGTCTATGACAACCTGCAAGGGGTCCACGCCAGCAAAAAATAATTTTGAGAGTCCATGAGGTGCAAATGGGGGGTCTATGATAGTGTCTCTAATTAAACCAGATTGTGACTTTAATCTTTTTTAAAAAAAATTTGATGTAGAAATTAGATTTTACCAATTTAACTGATATATTTACTAAATTTAGTGTGGTTAATTAGTAGTCACTAGGTGACAGCATAAATTTTACTAAGACAAGGGCCATTTCAGCATTTCTTTTCAGAATTAATCTAAAGAAGTATAATACTGACATTGCTTCAATTCGTCACAGACAATCTGTCGGGACATTCGAACCTACGTTCAACAGTTAAATACCCTTCATTCAGATTTTGAAACTAGGTTTGAGAATGCTTTGACTATGATAGTACCACAGTAGACAATGAATTCATATAATCACATTGGAAAAAAAAAAATCTCATATTACAACTGGAATTGATCAGAATAGGCCCTAACGAAGATCTTAAAATAAAATTTAGAAACAGCAATTTTGGCTTTAAAAAGAAGTACCTGTTATTCGTCCCAAATTATGGAATATCGTGAAAAGTTTTTAATTGCTTTTCCTAGTGAAAGGTGAGTTTGCCAATCTAAAAAAAAAGGGGGGGGGACTTGACACTTATTAACAAAGGTTAAACCTGTCTAGATTGATATTGAATTTTTTATTGAAGCACCAAATTCATCCCTCATTAAAAGCATTTGTTTGCTGTTCAATTATTTTAAGTATTAATTTAATTCATTAACATGTGCTTAAATTTTAAACGCTATACTTCACTACAGTTAAAAATTTAATTCTTTTAATGTATGTAAGTAGTAGTCCTAGAGCTGTCAAAAAGACATTTAAGTTGATAAATTTGCAAAAATTCAATATTAGGTAAGCAGGGGTCTACCCAAAATCGAAAACCATGGCAAGGAGCCTCTGAGACAATAAAATTTGGGAACCTCTGTTATAGACAAAGAAAAAATTAAAACAGACTGCCCCCTTGAAATCGTATTCCTGCAGTTCATTTCATACACTGCTGGACAATTGCTAAGGACGGTTAACACTATCATCCATAGCAACCACAAAATGAAAGGAAGCAAAATGTGGAAAATTAGAATAAGTGCGGGATATTAGTAAGAAGAAGTATGAGTATATATATATGCAAATTTTCTTTCCACGTCTGTTCATCACGTGATAGCGTTCATAAGAGCTTTAAAGGTTTTGACGCGTGTGGACAGTTGTTTCAAGTCAAAGTTTTACAGGAAAGATTTAATAGACGAACTTAAAATTTTTGGCATGTCTTCCCGACATCACATAGATGATTTTATGCGTGGCCGAATTATTGGAAAGATCGAAGAAGGGCGAAAAATAACAGATGTTGCTAGGGTGTTCGACATCGCTCACAGCGTTGTTTCACGGCTGTGGAAGTCATTTAAAACTACTGGAATGTGTAGTAGACGGCACGGGGGAGGTCGTGTTAGAAGTACGACGCCTGCAGAAGACAGATATATCGTCCTATCAGCAAAAAGGAACAGGCGCACCACAGCTCAGCAGGTGGCAAATCAGTTTCTTGCTGCCTCAGGAAAGCAGATCTCCTGAAAAACTGTTGCCAGACGTTTGAGGGGAGGAGGACTATACGCACGCAGACCTGTTGTGTGTGTCCCATTGACCAGACAGCACCGTACTGCCCGTTTACAATGGTGTCGTGAGCATCACAATTTAACTGAACAGGACTGGGCATGCGTACTATTCTCAGATGAGAGTAGGTTCAGTCTGTCATCGGATTGTAGACGCCAACTGATCTGGCGCGAGAGTGGTACTGCTTATCGTCCAGAAAATATCCAGGAAAAGAACCGATATCCGACATGCACTATCATGGTGTGGGCCGGCATCATGATCAATGGCCGTACGCGCCTACATGTGGTTGCGAATGGGACTATGACGGGCCAACGATACATTGATGAAGTTCTACTTCCTCATGTTCGTCTTTTCCGTGGTGCTGTCGGTGATAAATTTGTTTTTATGGACGACAACGCAACATGTCATCGAACACTCGCTGTTCAGGATTGTCTAGACAGCGAGGGTATTCAACGTCTCGTATGGCCAGCGCGTTCTCCAGATCTAAACCCCATTGAAAATGTGTGGGATGCTTTGGGGAGGTAAGTTGCTGGTCGAAACGATCCTCCGACAAACAAGAACACCCTCATCCGTGCACACTCACAGAGGAATGGGATAAATTGCCTCAACAGCTGCTGGATAATGTTGTGCAAAGTATGGTACGACGTGTGGAATGTTGCATCACACTCCACGGTGGACATATCCCGTACTGATACCTTTCTTTAAGGTGCCTGCTGACTTTTAGATGCATTGTTCCATTTCTCCGTACGCAGATCAAATGAACATTTTTTTTTCTTTCAGATGTTTCACAGCTTTTGTACTTTCCAGAACAATAAATATTCTTTATTCTAATGTCTGAACAGTGTGGCAACTATATTTTATCCTACTAGGCCTCATGTCTCGCTTAATGTTATGCTACATAGCAATTTGTGATCCGTCCTTAGCAATTGTCCAGCAGTGTATAAAGCTTTTACTTAAATTCTTATCGTATGCCCGCGGTAATTGATCACTAACTCGTGGCCGGCCAGTCGGGTGAATATTAACGTCGCACTGTTCAGCTATACACGAGGGCTTTTGGCGATGGACCACGTCATTTTGAATCATGGTCAAGTGACAAGGACCTTGAGCTGACTCCCCCTCTTCTAACTATCACACCAACGGGAGGACGTTTGGGCTCTCGACAGATTTAACGTGCATCGCTTCCCTACACGGCCGGTCTTGAGTGGTACTGGGCTTGAACTGGTGACAAGCCAGCCACGATCCGATACCTTGACCACTAGGCAACCAGGGCCAGTCGGAAGTTTGCGATTAGCCCTCGCGTTGCTTTAGAACAGGGATAGTACACCGGAGAAGTTGTAGCAGTGGCACGCGCGAAGACTTATTGAAAAGATAGCAATGAATTATTTGTTTTCCAATTTTATTGAAATGTGTTGTCTTAGAGAAAAAAAACCCCTCATAATTTATCTACAGTCGTACCTTCATATAACGAACTTTTTCCTGGAACCAAGAACATTTTACTACTTTCTTCCAAAAATAACATCCCAATAGCGAAGTGCATTTTCTATTTAACGATCTTTTTCTCTTGTGATTCGATTTTTTTTTCTCTATTTTTAAAATGTTTCAGAACATTTTTCAAATTGTTCTCTTTTAGCACATTTTTTGGTGAACAATGACCTTGAAATAGTCTTACCAGAGGCTTAACTCACCTAAATCGTTGAAATGGCCATAATTTTCAGAAAAATATCTCAAATAAAATTAATAAATTTTATAAGTAATTGAACTTAAGGACGCATTTTTGGAATTATAGGTTATAAAATGTATGTTTAAAATAACTTATTGGCTTAAAATTAGAAAATGTCGTTAAAAATTATTTTTTCAAGTTGAAAATTCATAGTATTCCTGGACAATGTTTTTTCTCCCTTGTTTTCCTTGCGGATTTCTTTTTGATGGGAGAGATATATAAAATGAATAGAGAGAGAGATATTAATTTTAAAAAAAACCCTGAATAATTACTCTTTTAAATAATATACAGTGTTTATATATATATATATATATATATATATATATATATATATATATATATATATATATATATATATATATATATATATATGAATTTAGAATTTGTTTATGTGTATTTTAAAAGATGAACCTCTATTTAACGAATTTTCTACATAATGTTCGGGATTTAGCGATTTGGTTAAATAGAGGTAAATAAATAAAAAGGAATGTTTGTCTCTTCCCAAGCTATTCATTCGATTACGATGGGGAAGGGTGGGCCACAAAGGTTAGTAAAATTCACCCCTAAGGAGGTCAAGGGGCTTTAGAGATCAATGTTCCCGTTTTTGAACTGTTCCACCTGCAAACTTGAAATTTGCTCCTTTCAAGGATTAGAGCTTCTCTACGAATGGCAGTTGGGCGAAAAATGAATCCTAAGGGGCGGTGCTATAGGTGAGCATTCCCGTTCTTGAACTGTTAGACCTACACACTTGAAATTTTGTGGGCCTGTTGAGATCCGCCACAAAACATTTTTTTGACAATCGACATTAAAAGTCTTTGCGTGGACTTAACAGATAAATATTACCGTTTTTAAACTTTTAGACGCGTACAAACAAAATTTTGTTGGCATGCTTTTTTTTTTGGTGTTGTTCCTGTTGAATATAGATTCGCTAAGAACGCATTTTACGGATATTGACGACTCATATTGGGAAGGGGGAGTTGCAGGGACTTATAAAAAAATTTTCGTTAACGATCTACTACTTACCGTAATGAAATTTGGTATGATTTTATAGAATGGAAATTCGCTAAGAAAGGATTTTACGGAAATTGACCTATGAGGGAGAGACCTTTTTCGTGGTGCATTGATCGCGCGAACTACTACACCTACAGTAATGACACTTGGTGTGTATGTCTCTGTGTTGTTGTTTCTTATGCCACTTGATCTCGACCACGTCAGATCACGAAATTCTACATGGCAAGGGATTAGATGTACACCTGTCGTTAGCCGTAGCCTTGAGCACCATGCAGGTGACAGTACGAGTTTTAGCTCGGTTCTATCCCAATTTTTAGGGAGAACACCCTGCGCGGCGTTCAGGGGCCTCTCACCTCTCTTCCCCCTTCCCAAACCTCATGAGAAGACTTGCAGCTCGGCAGCTATTTAGAGCAGTGGTCCGCAAGAAAATTTCGCTGGTCCCCAGAAAAATATGGAATACACTTATTCATCATGTTATGTTTTAACATGCATTGAAACATAATTCAAATCATAACAATACGTGAAAAGGTTATTAAAACGTTACTTCATAGAATAACGCTATTTCATAGAATAATGTCACGGTAAATGTCTGTAGCTGTATTGTTTTAGCTACCTGTTTTGTTTCGTCTCGTTTCGCACTCGTCTAATTTTTCACTCTCCTGTATGTCGCATATGTATATCAGTTGAAGCGTTTAAAGGTGAGTTTACGGATGTATTGAGTTAAATATAAAATATTTTCTATATATTAGCTGGGTTATTAAGGAAGTTTTTTTGTATTTTCTTTTGTACATTGGTGTTTTTTAAGACAGGTATGATCTTAACCATACGCATATTTTCTTTTATTTGATATTTATTGGGATAAAATTCGTTTGACTTTCCTAAATTTCTTCTCTTTTTTATTTTAGACCCAAATAAATTAAACCTGTAATGAGTGAAAAAAAGCAATATATATATATATATATATATATATATATATATATATATATATATATATACACTCTGTCGCAAAAAAATATATGCACCCAGAAGAAATCAAGCTACAATCACGAAACTCGGCAAGAATGTAGTCTGGTAAGAGATATGCAAATGATTAAAATTTCGAAGCCAATGAGACAAGGCTAGTGTGCTATGCGCATATTAGTTGCGCAACTGGGAGAGTTTAAAAGCATGAGTACGAGCGCCGTACGGCTATCCAAACGAATCTGATGACTTTGATAGACGATATTGAGACTTAGGATGCCTCTAAGACGTAACCGGCGGCAGTACGAGCAGCTGGCGGACTTTGATAGGGACCGTATAATAGGCCTCAGAGAAGCAGGTTGGTCGAATAGACGTATCGGCCGCCACCTCGGTCGGAGCGATATGGTAGTAGCTCGGTGTTGGCAACAGTGGATCACAGAAGGTAGAGTGTACCGTCGCGGAGGGTCAGGACGTCCCAGGAACACAAATGATCCGAGGATCGTGCAATCAGAAGAGTGGGCACTTCGGCACCAACAACGTCGCTAGCATCGATTCAACGCCACTTACCTCCTTCCAGACATCCAGTGCCATCAAGAGAAACCATAAGGAGACGACTGACCGAAGTTGGCTTGAGGAGCCGACGTCCGCCAAGACGCTTACCACTGACCCCACATCATAGGCAGTGTCGACTGGATTTTTGCCGACCTCGGGCAACTTGGAGTGTGACAGACTGGAGACGTGTCATCTTCAGTGATGAATCCCGATTCAGTCTCAGTGATGATGACCACCGCACACGTGTCTGGAGGCGCACCGGCCAGCGGTCCGATCCGGCATTTATTGTCGAGCGGCATACAGCAATTTCACAAGGTGTGACAGTGTGGGGAGCAATTTCTTGGGACACACGATCATCTTTAGTGGTCCTTCAAGGCACTTTGACAGCTCGCAGATACGTGGACGATATTTTAACGCCGATTGTGCTACCCATGCTATCAAGTCGCCCAGGTGCCATTTATCAACAGGATAATGCTCGTCCACATACTGCGCGTCTCTCCCAACAATGTCTTCAAGGATATGACGTCCTACCATGGCCTGCCAGGTCACCAGATCTTTCGCCAATAGAGCATGTCTGGACGCGCTGGGAAGGCAACTGCAGCCGTCCCGAGATACAGGAGAATTAACTGCGCAGATGCAAAGACTATGGCAGGATCTTCCACAGGGGGTCATAAGTGATCTAATTGAATCGATGCCACGCCGAATTTCGGCTTGTATAGCTGCCAGAGGTGGCTTTTACTACTTACTGATTTTTAACCTTTTGCAAGCTGTAACCGCTTAATAAAATGATATTTTGTTCTGAATTTTTAATCATTTGTTTATTTTCATATACACTACATGCATACCAAATTTCGTGAATGTAGCTCAATTTCTTCTGGGTGCATATATTTTTTTGCGACAGAGTGTATATATATATATATATATATATTCTACATTAATTTAGTAATTCAAAAAGTATTGAGAACGATAATAATAATATTAATAATATTTCACCTAACAGTGAACTGATCAATTCGTAAATCAGACTCTCCACAATCTTCATCAGGTAACATTAGGAAAAACATTAGAACGGGGAGGTGGATAGAAGAAAAAATGCAAAGTATCAAGACAATATCATTCCTACTACTTAAAATTTTGATTCATTGAAGAACCTGACATTGAGCTGTGGATCCACACGGCCTCTTTGTGTTCTACATCCGGAAAACTTATCCAACGAAGCATTAAAACCTTCCAAACTTGAAAAGACACTTTAATTCAAAACACCCGAATTTACCCCCCCCCCCCAAAAAAAAAGCACTAAAATATTTTAAAAGAATGCATGAGAAAATATACAAAACCAAGTTAATGATTTAAGTAAAATGACCTTAGCTGTTCATTACTAAAGGCTTTCTATCTCATGGCAGATCAGATAGCAAGATACAAAACGATTGCAGAAGAATTAACTAAGCCTTATATAGTTAAAACCTGTGAACAGCTTTTGAGAAATATAGGCTGTTCAGATATTGAAAGTAATTCCTATGTCAGCTAATATTATCAAGAGCAAAATCGAAGATATGGCTGAAGACATTGTAAAACAGATAATAAAAATGGTGAAAAATTCATTAATTTATTCAATACAACCACACGAATCTACGGAAATTACAAACAAAGCACTTGTTTGTTTTGTGAGGTTTGAGTATGAAGGAGAGTCATATTAAAAACTACTTTGTTCGCTTAAAATTTGCCGGGTAGAACAGCCAACTCTGATATTTTTGAAGCTCTTAATAATTATTTCCGGAAACATGAAATTGTCAGGCAAAAATGCATTGGGATATACGCAGAAGGTGCCACAAATATGAATGGACATCTTTCAGGAATGGTGAAGGTGCAAAGGTGAAGAATGTTGGTCACCCAGACATTTTATCTACACTTTGCATTACACATCGAGAACAACTTTCAGCGCAAAAAATATACCCAGAACTACAGGAAGTATTATCAAATGTCATTGAAATTATAAAGGAAATTCTCGACACAAAGCGCTCAACTCACGAATATTTGAGGCAGTTTGTGAAGAAATGGGTTCCGAGCATACTTATCTTATTCGTCATGCTGAGGTGAGATAGCTGTCGAGGGGCAAAATACTATAACCCGACTATATATTCGCCTTGCGGGTGTTATAATTCCGTGTTCAGTAAGACGATTATATTCCCATTATTCAAATAATTCAGTCCATGCTTTTAGACATTTTGCTTTATTGGACGACACACATAGAAGACATGTATGTAGCACAAAGAACGTTACATAACTGACTCTACAAGCAATTAAGGCAGTGCTTCTCAAACTTTCAATACTGGCGATCCACTTTTCAATCATAATTTTTATCTCGCCTCCCGTATACAATAATAATGCATTGAATGCAATAATAATGCACTTTTTGACGCTGAAGCTACAATATGATCTAAATTATAAACCGTACAAATTAATAAGATAAGTATATTAAATTTTATATATGTTACTTTTAAGTAATATATATTTTATTTTTCTTTGTCGAATTTTTAAATTGGAATAGATTGCAAAATGTGGTAGCTGCTTTGAAGACAAAATAAAAATCTCAGCCAAATATAGAAAAAATACACAGAGTGTCAATTTTTAATCGTAAACCTTCCTTTGTGAAAAATTTTCCTCTGGAAGACACAAGCTCATGGAAGTCGCTAAACTTATTAAACTTGCTCTTAATTTAGTATTAATAAATTAGTTATAAAATACCTTGTGCAGCATTGATACATTAAAAGTGTACTGTCTAAAGTACCCACTCTTCGCACGAATTAATTTTTTAAAAGAAACTAAAACATTCTTGATACAGTGGGCCACAAAAGTGTTCATACACTTGCAATTTCTTATAAAATTTAATGTTTTCGACTAATAAAAATCAATATATTGTAATTGTAATTTTTTTCTGATATCTGCAACTTGTTCTTAATGGAATGACATAATTAATTTTTTAAAAATAGTATAACTATTTTTTTAAAAAATTAATAATCAAAAAGATACTAAAATTTACGCCACAAAAGTCTTCGTACACTTAACAGAAATCTCAACTTAGCGTTAAATATTGTATTTCTTTCTTAATTTAGTACTTAGTAAGATAACTTTTAGTATCCACAACAACTTTTAAGCTTCTTGGTATAGATTTAATCAGTTTGTTGTAATTTCCGTATCGATTTTCCTCCATTCTTCTGTGATTATTGTTTTTACTTCACATTTTGTGTTTATTTGTCATGTTCTCTTTTTTTAAAATCAAAATCTCACCAAATATGTTCTACTGGGCTAAATAAAGTGATTGAAGAGGTGTTTTCGTAATTTGGGGACAGTTATAGAGACACCAGTGGCGTACATTGAGAGCAGTGTGCTTGTCGTTGTTATCCTGTTAAAAAATGAAGTTGTTTCCAATATACAAATTTGGGGCGGTTAATTTAAAATTTATCTTTAAAATATTTAAATAGAGCTAATGATTCACAATATCAACAAAAATACCAAATTACCTAATTCTGAGGCCGCTTTACACCCCTACGCAAGAACACTTCCACCTCCATGTTTTATTGATCAAACTAGATTCTTGGGATTCAGTTTCAGAAAATTCAAAATTGACAGCAAATTGATTGGGATGGCAGATAATTCAACATTTTTGGTTCCTATTGGTCTATAATAGCTTGTAAATGAAGGAATAAGGAGTTTAATCCCATGATTTATATGTGGAACAAGAACTCCTACAACTCCATGCTTCAGCATTGAAGTGAAAGTGTTCTGGCGTGGGGGTGTAAATTGGCCTCAGAATTAGATAATTTGGTATTTTTTGATGGTATTGTGAATCTCATAAGCTCTATTCAAATATTTTAAAGAGAAATTTTAAATTATCCGCGCGAAATTTGGATATTGGAGACGTCTTAATTTTTTAACAGGGTAATGACGCCAAGCGCACTGCTCTCAATGTACGCCACTGATGTCTCTATATCTGTCCCCAAATTGTAGAAACACCTCCTGAATCACTTTATTTAGCCCAGTAGAACATATTTGGTGCGATTTTGGTGTAAAAAAAGAAAACATGATAAACACAAAATGTGAAGTAAAAACAAAATAATCACAGAAGAATGGAGGAAAATCGATGCAGAAATTACAAAAAAAAAACTGATTAAATTTATACCAAGACGCTTAAAAGTTGTTAGGGATACTAAAAGATATCCTACTAAGTACTAAATTAGGAAAGAAGTACAATATTTAAAGCTAAGTGGAGATTTTTGTTAAGTGTACGAAGACTTTTGTGGCGTAATTTTTAATAGCTTTTTGATTTTTAATTTTTTTTAAAAAATAGTTATACTATTTTTAAAAAATAAAATATTTCATTTCATTAAGAACAAGTTGCAGATATCATAAAAAAACTACAGTTATAGTATATTAATTTTTATTAGTCGAAAACATTAAATTTTATAAGAAATTGCAAATGTATGAACACTTTTGTGGCCCACTGTATAATAGCTGAATTGTCAGGAGAGTAAAACAAAAGCGCGACAATGTTCACGAAAATGTAAAATGATATTTTAAAATGAATGCTCATATTATAATCAGTTTTTTAAGCGTGTGATTTTAAGCCTCACAGAATGAGTCTTTAGAATTAATATTAAATAATGAAAAATAATATAAAACTCCGATAAAGAATAATTGTGTTATTTTTAATATTTAAAGCGAGAAGACTTCAAAATGTTTTATCCCCGGAGCAGGCACACACTCGAAACCAACGTTAATGGTCTCACGGGGTGGTTGAGTTACCTAATCCTTTTTTTATATATAATTGTTGTTGTTGTTTCCAATCCCTTTGGAGCAGGAAAGCCTACACCAACAATTGTTTTTATTGAACACGTTACAAATCGGGATTCCAGTGAATAATTTAACTAAGAGAAAGTATACTTACCTACATTCAAGGAGTTATCAATTTTTCTTTTGTAACAAATAAACAGTTTTGCCAGAATGAACCATTTCTTGGTTTATGTGCCCCGCGTGAACACTTCCGGGTTAAAAGTGTATTCAACATAATAATATGGATGTTGCTGCTAAAAAGATTGTGTAAAACGTTTTTCATTACGCTTTACATGTTTGAGAGTACTCATGAAAATAAATCTTGGCCAAGCAATCCTTCAAAGTGCTCTCTGTGGTTTTCAAAATATCATAAAACTCGTTTACATGGAACCCCCCCCACACACACACAAAGAACAACATTATTTACAACTTCAACTAAGTGAGAAACAAACACATAAGAGAGGGATCATAACTAACTGTACCAATAACTTAGAAGGTCAAACATATGTTGAGCAAATATATTCTGCTGCCTACAACTATAATGTACAGTATTTCAAAAATAAAAACAGTGAAGAATTTTTTATGTTCCTAAATTTTTTCGACTCTAGGTCTGGATTTTGTTTTTTCTCTGAAAGAGTAGTATTTTAGGTTAAAAAAGAAAACGCAATAAAAATATCTCATCATGGGATTACAGCAAATCAAATAAAAGTTTTTTTTATTTGGTTATAGGATCAAAGATAGCTAATTAGGTATTGAAGAAATTTTTATTTCTGATAACGAATTATCTCCAGATGATATATATATAAATTATATCAGAGTAAAAGTGCATTTTTTATTATGTCTGAAAGTATTTTGTTTTAATTCATTCCAGTAAATTAATTATTTTTTTTAAATCTTTTATTTCAATATGCTCACGTCCCCCCCCCTCGTAGGGTTATCGCCCCCTCCCAGGAGGCACACCCCATAGTTTGAGAAACGCTGAATTAAAGTATATATCTAAGATGACTTGCAGTGCCATCTATTTATTTTATATTTAATTTCCAACAGCGGGAAGAAGTCAAATTATTTTTCCAGAAACAAAATAATCCGAAATTGTAAAAATTTTTGTCCAACAATGAATGGCTAACAAAGCTTCAATACTTGGCAGATATTTTTCCATGTTAAATGGACTAAATATATCCTTGCAAGGACAACTTGTGACGGATCTATACGCCTTCCTTCAATTAATCCTCTTGAGAAATCTTTGGACTACCAATTCGCGTTATTCACAACCAACCCTTCGGAAGAAGAGAATTGTGATATTTAAATGAACTTACTATATATAGTCAAGGTCTTCTACCTTGAGGAGAGAAGATATACTCGAGTCAGGTGAGATTGCTACTGGAGGTATATTAATAGAGTTATTGTGATTTGTGACTTACTAGAAGGAAACTTTAAAGTGACGATTGTTCACTAAGACTGAATTGATATTAGATTAAATCGGACGATAGGTTAGATCCTTTATTAAGGTAAGGATCAAATTTGATTGTTTCCTAATCATTCGCGTTTTACCGTCGTTGTTCCACTTTCGTGGTTAGAACTGAGACATTCTCTTACTATTATTAGATGAAATTGTGTCTATTCTTCGTGGGGTAAACAAATAGATTACTTGGATCATGTCGAGTGTTCCTTCTCTACCTCCCACACATCTAGGTTCCCGAGAGACAGATGCAAGCCTCTCACAATGGGGCCCAATTGACCCCAACCCCGAGATAGGAGTCTGATCCAATTTTAGGGTCTTACCCGAACTTTTTTTCCGGATTGGAAAATTTGGTAGAATTTTTAGAGTGCATTGAGAATAACATAAAATTCTATGAGTGGCTTGTGCATATCTAAAAGGTCATCTCAGGGGATGGGCTCTAGATTGGTTTGATGTAATTGGATATTCTCTTCGCACAATTGAAGCAGGCGCTAACGGAAAATTTCTCATTAGTAAGAAATAAGTCTGAATTAGAAGCAAGGTTCTATACCACATATCAAGTTAAGGGTCAGGCTCCATCGGACTTTATTTACGACTCATTAAAAATCCATAGATGTTTAAAACTAAATATGTCAGATGAAAAACTGCTAGAGCATATAATTTCTCGCCTCGAACCTCAAATTATGGAGTTCGTAGAAGGTGCAGAATTTATGTGTGGTAATATCAAAAAATTGTTTGAGGAGGCAAGGTGAAATACTAAAATTCAAGAGGAAAAATAGGGGAAATATTATAATAAGAGAGACGAGAGGTTAATGTAAAAGTTAAAAATTTGATATTGGTACAAACGCATCCCTTAAGCTCTACAAGTAAGAAAATTGTAGATAAATTCAAACCAAAATTCGAAGGTTTATATGAAGTCGTGAAATTTTAGAATAATAGTGTTGTGATTTGGAAATTGGGTAAGCAAACAACGGTTAACGTAGATCAGGTACGGATTTATCACCAAAAAGAAGAAGAGGAAAGTGTTGTGGAGTCCGAAGGATCAGATAACAATAGATTTAAGGCAACACAATCAGAAAGGAATAATACGGTGGAGCAATGGTGGAATAAACGAAAGAGAAACGAAGGTTCGATTGAATCATTCACAAAACTGTGTGTGCCCCGACATAAAAAAAGGCCGACGAAAAAACCGGAAGAAAAGATTTCCTTCCTCATCGCGGTCGGACCATCATCATATCAAGAGAAGTCTACCTGGAAACCACAGCTTCAACATGAGGAGAGTACCCTCCTCTGCTCCCTCCGGACCCTCAGGTAGAAAGATGATCAGGAGAGAATCCAGTCCCTGCCCGCCTAAAGCAGCTGAAGAAAGACCAGGCCAGTCCAGACTACCCATTCCCTGTTCATCCCGAGGAGCAATAGCAGCCGAGGAAAGACCAGTCCAGTCCAGATGAATCCAGCCAAGAAGATCAAGCCCTTATGACCTAATAAACAGACGATAGTTGAATAAAAGGCATGAACAGTCCAGAAAGACCAGTCCCTGTTCTTCATGAGGAGTCGAAGATAGACCAATCCTGTCCATACAAGTCCAGTCAGAGAGATCAAGCCCTTATAACATCACAAGTTCAGTAGAAAGCAGGAACAATCCAGAATCTACGAAGTCCAGCCGTACAAGCAACGCAGCAGTGGAACAGTCCATCCTGAGCAGAGGTGTCCAGGATCCACCGGATAATCTCCTAAGCCGAAAAGCCAACAGTCTCGAGGTTCTATGTGGGGATACATTAGAAAGGATTTAAAGATTTATAGCCAGGTTGTATTATTCATTTTATTTTCTTACTGACAGGCACTCAGGAGATTTTTGCAAGATACAAATCGTATTTTTTAAAAGTATTTTAAAAAGATACAAAAGTTGCCACTGAGTTGTTTGCATTTCCCTACTATTTGAAAATGAAATTTTATAAATAAAATTTTATTCCAAAAAAGTGGAAGACAGTTTATTTATTTGCATGCTACCTGTTAAGACTTGGTTATTATGCGAGAAATTCTTATATTGTTTGTTTATAATATTGTATGTTTGAAAATTGTATATATTTGTATATTTATTCATGTATTATGTATGTTGGTATTTAACATCTGGTTTGGGGACGCAGCGTAAATAGGAAATACTAATCTTGACACAAACGCGCGATTGGAAAGGGAGTTCTGTAAAAAAACCCAGATGTATTTATTTATATGAAAGTGTGGAAATATAATTAAAATGATTGATGATATATAAGTTTGAAAGTTGAATGTTGTCAATGCATAGATATAGTGTTAATTGATATTTTTTTTCTTGAGAAGATATTGATTTAGTTTTCATTTCAGGGTGGCTGACGCTGAACAATGATGTCTTGAAAAATTTATGAAGGAATAATGTTAAAAATTCAAGTGAATTATATTATTTAAGTGTGTGCACAACCAGGTTTTTTTTCCTAATAGGTTTTTCATTGGTCCTTGCCCAAATGGGGTGCACCGTAGGGATTTTTTTGTGCAGGACAATGTCTTGTAGTAAAATTAAATGTAAAGATTTTCTAGTTTGTGTGTGTGTGTGTGTGTTCTTATGTATTTAAATTCTAGGCATGGCGTGGAGTTAAATTTTAATTCTTGTCGACGATTTTTTTTTAAGAATTAAAGTTTTTAGCGTTATTTCTTTCGGGTCGTTAAGATTCTCAAATAAATCCCGTTTTCTTCACGGAGGGAGTTGTGACGGAACTATCCGCGATACTTTAACTAATCATCTTGGGAAATCTTTGGGCTATCCATTCACGTTATTCATAACCAACACTTCGGAAAAAGAAAATCGTGATATTCAAATTAACTTACTATATAGAGAGTCGAAGTTTTCTAGTTATAGGAGAAAAGATAAATCCGATTCAGGTGAGATCGTTACTCACAGGTATCATATTTGAATTATTGACTTATTAGGATTAAAGACTTATTAGGAGGAAGCTTTAAAGTGACGTTTGTTCACTGAGATTAAATTGATATTACATTAAATCGGATGATAGATTAAATCCTTTATAAAATAAGGATCGAGTTTGATGGTCTCCTAATCTTTGGTGTATTGCCGTCGTTGTTCCACTTTCGCCGTTAGAACCGAGACATTCTCTTATTATTAATACTGAATTTGTGTCGTTTTATTGTGTGATAAATAAATAGATTGATTGGATCCTGGCTAGTGTGTTTCTTCCTTATCTCCCACATATTCAGGTGCCCAAGAGAGAGGTGATAACCTCTCACAGAGTTTACAGTAGTACTGAATACAAATGTAAACGAAGATTACTACTAGTGCTCTCCGCACATGCACAGATTCATATAACCTCATGAAATTCCCTGCGAAGAGGGCGGCTAGTTGTAAGTTTGCTTAATTATCCTAAAATCCAGTGTGTAACACGCACTCCTAGTACAGAAAATAAGATCGGAATTTACGGGTGCGCGCGTGTTATACCTCGTGAATAAAAATTTTAAAAAAGCTTTAAAAATAAAAAAAAAAGGAAATGAGCTTAAAAAATTTCAAACTTCTGTATGTATGAATACTATTTACTATATTATATGTACTGTTTATTAAAAAAATGCCACACTTTATGAACTTCAAGAGTTTTACTTCTAGAAGAATACAATTTTTCAAAAGCCTGGGATAATGCCTCGATTAAATGGGGTTCAAAATATAAGAGTTAAATATATAATTATACACGTAAATTTCAGTATTCCTCGTAAAAAAGAGGGTACGCGTTATACGCCGAACAATTAAAAAAGGCAACTTAAAATTATAGGTGCGCGTTATACGCCGAATTTTTAGAGTTAGTGATGGATCGATAGAATATTAACGTCGCACTGTTCAGCTACATGAGGACTTTTGGAGACGGACCACGTAATTTTGAACCATGGTCAAGTGACCTGAGCTGGCACCCTCCTCTCCTAACTACCACACCAACGGGAGGACGTTTGAGCTCTCAACAAATATAACGTGCATCTCTCCCCTACACGGCGGTCTTTGGTTGTACTGGGCTCGAACTCGTGACAAGGCAAGCCACGATCCGATATCTATACCACGCGACTACCGCGGCCACTTTTAGAGTTAGTGAATTACAGTAGAAAATTATCCTATAGTGAATACTCTTCATATTCGTAATCGCTATTTTTTCGAAGGAAATGCACTTGCGAGATTTTGGAATTTGAAGGAGCGTGCTTTGAAATATCTGGAAGAAAACAATAAAATGTCCCGAGAGTGCTTGCTACTCAAGAATGAAGCTTGGCTATGGGATTTAGCTTTTCTCACCAATAATATGGGACACTTAATTAATTTAAATTTAAGATTGCAGGGAAAAGATTGTATATATATATATATATATATTTCCTACTTTACTTAGATTTCCTAAAAAATGTTCTATTTATGTAAAAATCCTAAAATAAGACTGTAAGTAAATTCTTTCACCTTTTCATATTTTTGTTGGAAAAGTTGAAAGTGGCACGCCTAATTTTTTTTAATCAGGTAGTGACACTCTACCCAGAAACGGTTGGCCACCCTTGCTTTAGAATGTGACAATAACAAAAATCAAATCATTAATTTTTTCGGTACCTATGCATTATTTCGTCAAATCAAAATACATCGCCAAATACCACCATATACAGGTTAAAATGGAAACAGTTCCTGCACACACTCCAACACAGTAATAATAACCATGACAGTATTTGGCGACATTTTTGAATTGGAGATGTCCTTTCGTTTTTCGAAATTGATCGACAGTAAAAGACGTAAGTGCCGTTATTTCGTTTAAAGGAGCTCTTGTTCATTAGAATCGATATATATATATATATATATATATATATATATATATATATATATATATATATATATATATATATATATACATGCAAGGCAAGTGTATTAAATCTTTGCATAGCTTTGACTTCGAAGACTTATTCAACTATTGATATAGAGCATATGATTTTAGCACTTAGAAATGTCTATATTAAATATTCATTAAATAAATTGTTAAATTATGATAAATTTAATACTATTATACAATTTGTTTTGAAAGAAAATTACATATTTCATAATAACTATTATTATCAACAAATTAATGGTCTGCCACAAGGTGACCCAGCAAATAATAGTCTGGCTAATATTTATTTTCACTATTACGAGAATGAAAAAATTGATACAGACTCTTGTTATTTTTTCAGATACATCGATGATTTAATTATTTTCAGCAATAAAGTTGACTTTACTCCTAATTTAAAGTATTATCCACTCTACTTGAAATTAATAAAAACTAATTTAGAGCCAGCAAACTTCCTAGATATCCAATTAAAAGTTAAAAATAATATGCTAAAAAGTAATATTTTTGATAAAAGAGACTCTTTTGATTTTGATGTTATAAAAATGCCATATTGGAAAAGTTCCCTTCACATTTCAATTTTTAGAAATATTATTCTAAATTAAATAAAAATAAATAAAGATTTAGTGTCTGAAGAAGTTTTAAAAATTAATAATTATAAAAAAATTCTTTCAAAGTTGCCTAGGCTATAATTATCCAGCTAATTTTATATATAAATATATGTCTTCAAAATTATAGCTATTTAATTATTATTATTTAATATGTTCAGTTTCATTTAGTTTATAGTATAATATTCTTAATTTTCTTATAATAAGTTTAGTTACTAAAATATATATATATAAATGGAGCCATTATTCTAAGTTATGCTTTTTTTGTGCTTGGTGTTAGTATACTCTTGGAATCGGAATACATCGGGTAAGATGTTAGTTTTTTCGCACATTTTCATTATTATTACTTATGGTCATAATAATTATTAACCTCTATTACAAATCTTTTTGTTTCTACATATTTATATTCGTCTATTTTGTCCAGATTCCTATAGTAATTTAATTTTCCAATTCTATTCTATTGATGTTATATTCACCCACGTGGGTTTTCCACTGAAGGGGAAGGTTGAGATCTCGCAAAACACTGTTTAACCCTATTTAATTGTCCTAAGCTAGTGACAGCTCGGGAAACCATAATATTTTTTCCACTCTACCTATATTTCTCTTTTTTGGTTTGTAATGGTTCCATGTTCTTGGTTCTTTCGGTTTGTTCTTAAGATGTTTTAGGATTTATTAGTCTACTTTTTAATTTATTTACTGGTATATATATATATATATATATATATATATATATATATATATATATATATATATATATATATATATATATATATATATATATATATATATATATATATATATATATATATATATACATACATATGTGTATATATATATATATCATATATATACATATGTGTGTATATATATATATCATATATATACATATGTATATATATATACACATATGTATATACATATACGAGAGAGATATGATCGATATATTTAACGATATAGAGAGAGTCTCGTATATTGTTGTAACTCCTGTTTAGTGGCGCTGTAGTCGCTTGCTTCTAGTGTAAATAGCGTTCCTGTTTTGTAAATAAAAAAACGTTTTTGTCCCTCCATCCTATTGGGGTGTTTTTTGTGCGTCGCTTCTCCTTCTGACATGTAAGAGCAATTTATTCATTTTTAATGCACGAATCCGAATTGAATTTTTGAATTACGAATTTGAATAATTATTTAGAAGTTTGAATTTGAACATTATTTTGGTGCCTGAAACTCGGGACCAGCCTTTAGATAAATTATTGCGAACTGTTAGTGTAGTTGAAATCTTGCGAACAGTATTTGAAGTTGAAAATTTAATTTATACGAAATGGATATCGAAGTTTTTAAAAAAATTCGAACACCTGTCAGAAGGGCGGCAACAGAATTATCGAACTCAATTAAAATTGAAATTGAGAAGGAGAATGCATCATGCGATTTAATAGAAGAACTTTTAGCAAAATTAATTGATAAAGAAAAACAACTTGAGAATGTTGACAAAGATATCATGATTCTTACTAATATGGATGACCCAGAAAAGGAAATAGAAAAACAACAAGAATACCGTGATTCAATAATAACTTGTAAAGTGCGTGCCAATAAAATATTAAACAAAAGAGAAACTGAGTCAAGAAACACACCTATAACAAGTTCTAAAAGCGAACAACAATTTTCAAGTTTAAAACTCCCTCAACTGCAAATCCCACAATTTGACGGAAATATTTTAAAATTTAGTGATTTCTTTGCCCAATTCGAAGCAGCAATACACAATAACTCAAATTTAAGTGACGTTGAGAAATTTAATTATTTAAAATCTTACTTAATTGATGAAGCTGAAATAGCAATTAGAGGTTTAACTTTAAGTGCAAATAACTATACAATCGCCTTAAACATAATTAAAGAGCGATTTGGCAGAAAAGATTTAATTATTGATTCGCATATGTCTAAATTATTACATTTAAATCCTGTGCGAAAATCAGATGACATTTTGAGCTTGCGAAAACTGTATTCTGAATGTGAAATCCATATTCGAGGATTACAAAACTGTAGGGTGAATCCGGACACTTATAGTTCCTTATTGTATCCAATAATTTTAAAATCTATTCCGCGGGATTTATCATTAGAGTTCACCTGAAAATCATACGGTCAAACGGAGAATATGATTTCTGATTTATTAGACTTCTTAAAAATAGAAATTCAATGTCGCGAGAAAAATGAGCATTTAACTAAAGCAGTGTTTCTCAAAGTGTGGGGCGCGCCCCCTGGGGGGGCGATGACCCTACAAGGGGGCGCGAGCGTATCGAAAATTTAAAGATTTTTTTTAAAAAAAATAACCGGAAAGAGAAGTAAAACAAAATGCTTTCTTCCATAATAAAAAAAAATACACACAACACTGACATAATTTATGTTTATTATCTGGCTTTTTCCCGTCATCAAATAGCTATCTTTAATCCCAAAACCAAATTAAAGAAAAAAAACATTTTGGTTTATTTGCTGTATTTCCTCAATGAGAGATTTTTTTATTACGTTTTAACATAAAATATTACTCGTTAAAAAAAACGAAACCCACACCCTGAGAAAAATTCTAAGATAAACAATTCACCACTGTAATTATTATTGAAATACTGTACATTAGTTGTAGAAAAAGAAAAGGAAGTCATGATTCACTTTTCAGCCAGGCTGCATAGTACGTTTGCTAATCATTTGATTGACCTTCAATCTTATGGTATGGTTATTATCAATATTAGTTCCCTCCCATCTTTTATGCGTTTGCTTTTCGCTTAGGGAAATTGTAAATAATTGAGTTTAGCGATATTTGGAAAAGAATTGATTGGTTTAACATTTCTGTAGGATAATTGAAAAGTGTCTGATTTGCGTCCTTTATTATGGTCTTGTACTTTTGAATCATTTTAGTTCAGTTTTATTGGATTTTTTTCTCAAATCATGAAAGAATTGAATAGTCCTTGAAAGAAGATAAGTATACTTTCTATAAATTAAAATATTCACTAGAATTCCGATTTGTATCGTGTACAGTAAAAATAATTCTAAACAAATGATTGGGGTGACTGAGTCCCCCCAATTAATGTTAGTATCGAGTACGTGCCTGCTCCCGGGTTAAAACATTTTGAAGTCTTCTCGCTTTAAATCTTAAAAAGTAGCACAATTTTTCTTCATCGGAATTTTATATTCTTTTTTATAATTTAACATTAATTCTAAATGCTATTTGTGTGAGGTTTAAAATTACAGTTCTTTTAAACAGTTATTTACAATTATAGCATTTATCTAAAAAAAAAAATCATTTTACATTTTTGTATACAATGTCGTGCACACAGTTTTACTCTCCTTACAGTTCAGCTATTATATCAAGAATAATGTTTTATTTTTTAAAAAATGAACTCGTGCGAAGAGTCGGTGTTTCAGTCAGTATACGTTTGATGTATCAGTACTGAAGAGGGTATTTTATAAATAATTTCTTATTACTGAATTTGGCCGCTGTAGCCGAGTGGTATAGGTATCGGATCGTGGCTTGCCTTGTCACGAGTTCGAGCCCAGTACCACTAAAGACCCGCCGTGTAGGGCAGCGATGCACGTTAAATCGTTTTCCCGTTGGTGTGGTGTGGTAGTTAGGAGAGAGTGGTGCAAGCTCAGGTGTCATCCACGTCACTTAACCATGGTTCAAAATTACGTGGTCCGTCGTCAAAAGCCCTCGTGCAGCTGAACAGTGCGACGTTAATATTCAATCAATTAATCTTATTACTAAATTAAGAACAAGTTTAATAATTATTAGGGACTTCCACGGGCTTGTCTTGTAGAGGAAAGTTTTTCAAAGGAAGGTTTAATATCAGAAATTGACACTTAAAGAGTTAATTTTCTATATTTAGCTGAGATCTATATTTTGTCTTCAAGGCATCCACTGCAGAAAATCCGGTTTGAAAAAGGTAGGATGCTGAAAATGGTAATAGTATACGAAGTGCTTTTGTTTTCAGTACAGATAATTCCTCATCCACCTCTACCCCAAATTCAAAGAGCGATTTATTACAAAATTGCCTTTTAATTTTTCACTGGATGTGAAATCTATGAAGATTTCTTCTTCGGAAGTTGAGAGCCCTTCTGGAGTATCTTGAAATAGATCCCTAATCCACTCGTAACTTGCTACCAAGCTGTCCTCATCCAGAAAATACTTTTTAAAATTCTTTGCCAACATAGCTAAATGATTTTACATGTTTTAAAAACAACTTTCACATGTTGTTCTACAGATTTGTAAGTTTTAACACATATCGAGCTGGGGCTTTTTTTCCATAATTTACTTCAGTAGTGGTAAATCCAAAATTTAAGTATTTTTGAGAAGATCGCCTTGATTTAATTTTCGGAACCATGCTCGTTCGTCTGTGTACTTGTTGATTCTTTATTATGGTCAAATGTTTGCTTACGACTTAAAAATGTATGTATGATATTGTTTTAATCTACTGCCGTAAATACTTAATTACCGTGAATTACAATTAACGTGGAAATTTTAAAAAATGTACATTCAAGCTAGATTCGGTAGCTATAGGAGTATCGAGTCGACCAAAACTGACTGGAATTGTACGAGGAAAAGCATTTTTACATGTTTTGCGCAGACGTCCGATAGGTTGCCCAGACTCACGCAAACGTACCCTATAATGCCAGATGTGATGGATATCATAGAGAGCGACATTGACTAGACTATTTTTTTAATGACATTTGTACTTTGAGAAATGAATATGCTGAAGGAAATAAATCTTTAATTAAATACATCATTTTGAAATCTGTTCCAATTTAAAAATTAGAGAAAGAAAAATAACATAATTCTAAGTAATATATATTTTAAGTAATTTTCTTAAAATATATATTATAAAAATTATATACACAAAATTTAATATACTTATCGTATTAATTTGTACGGTTTATAATTAAGATCGTATTGTAACTTTAGCGTCTCTCTCTCAAAGTGCATTTTTATTGCAGTAAATACATTATTGTTGTACAGGGGGGCGAGACAAAAATTATGATTGAAAGTTGGGTCGCCAGTATTGAAAGTTTGAGAAACACTGAACTAAAGAATTTAATTCTTATGATTCCAATCCCGAAAAGAAACTAGAAATTATTATAACGAAAAACAGAATTATAAACACAGTAAATTTAATAAATATAACGTAGATTCAGCGTATGGAAAAAATAAAAGTACTTATGTCCCGACGACCTCCGCGTTTGTTGTCAATGTAAATAAGTGTGTATTTTGTTTGGGAAATGATAATAAAAATGATCATAGTTCCGATTCTTGTCCGAAATCAATCGAGGGAGGGAAATTATCTCTTATGAAAAACGGCATTTGTTATCTATGTCTCACGCGAGGCCATATATTTCGGGCTTGTAAAAAGGCTAGGGTTTGCGTTAAGTGTAAGGGTCGTCACTCCGAACTGATATGCGATACTTCTTTCATCCCCACAAACAACCCTGTTGACCAAAAGACCGCCTCGGAGAACGCAGGTGATCGGGGTTCCTCACTGCAATGTGACAACCCCTTGAAAAGTATTTCATGCTGTAATGTGAATACAACTCCTAACGAAATTCTTCTCGAAACGTGTAGGGCTTTATTGGTAAACGAATCGGAGAAAAAGGAAATAAATCTCTTGTTAGATAACGCTTCGCAGAGATGTTTTTTTAAAAAACAGTAGCCTCTGAAATGAAGCTTCCTGTGAAACGCGAAGAAAATTTATTGGTTTACACATTCGGTTCGAGAACACCCATTCAAAAAAATACGAAGTTATGGAAATTACCCTCTGTAACTTTAACGACCCTGTAAACACGATCACTATTGAAGCTCTCCTAACGGATGTCATTTCCGGAACTCCTTTCAAAATATCGGCGAATAAATTAAAGAAATCGCTTAGTTGTAAAAATGTTCACTTTTCTGACTTAAATGAATCGAATGGAGATGAGATTTCATTGTTAATAGGGGCGCAATATTTTTGGCAGATTCATTCCGGTAAAAAGGAGAAATTAAACAAAAACTTTGTTTGCGATAGATACCATTTTCGGGACAATAATCCAGGTTAGAATATCGCCTATGGATGTACATTATAAAGAAAACGTTTCTGTATTTAAAATAGAATGTTGTTCCCAATTAAATGAAAATTTAACCCAATTTTGGAAATTAGAATCGATGGGAATTAGTGATACAGAAAAGAATATGTTAGATAGCGAAAACGACTATATTTCGAGTTTTGAGAATAATTTAAAATTTAATAACGGAATGTATGAGACTAAATTATTTTGGGAAGATAAACCAAGGGATTTGGAAAATAATTGGGCAATAGCGAAGCGCAGATTCGGTAATTTAAGTATAAAAATGCAAGACAATAATTGGCTTTATAATGAATACAAAAATATTGTTAAAGATCAAATTAAAGAAAATATTGTTGAGGAATGTTCATCACATTTCGAAACTAATTCTTATTATATGCCTCATTCGGCTGTGGTTCGAAAAGACAAAGAAACGACAAAAGTTCGAATGGTTTTTGATGTGTCCTCGAAAGGTAAAGACTGCAAATCTTTGAATGAGTGCCTTTATGCGGGTCCACCTTTGAATCCCCGAATAATAGATGTAATCTTGCGATTTCGCGAATATGAACATGCGTTTTGTAGTGATATTCAAGGGGCATTTTTAACGATTGGAATAGCTGAGAAAGATCGCGACTATTTAAGATTTTTTTGGTTTCCGAATGATGGAGATGCCAAATCGTACAAAATAATGAGAATGAATCGTGTACCGTTTGGGGTGACCTTGAGTCCTTTTATACTTGCTGCGACGATTAAATTCCATATACGAAAATATAAGGAAGATTATAGAGAAACTTATGAACTGTTGAATACTTCTTTATATGTTGACGATCTGTTCGCCGGTTCATCCGAATCCGTTTATAAGGCTTTCGATCTCTCAAAAGACGCGATTGAAATTCTTAAAGATGCTAACATGAATTTAAGAAAATTTAAAACTAATTCTAAGGAATTAAGAAAATTATGGAACGAAAACGGTATAGGTGATGTTTGTGAATCGGGTGAGCGTTCTTTAAAGGTTTTAGGAATTATTTGAAATTTAAATAATGATACATTTAAATTAGATGCACAACCATTGCTTGAGTTAATTAAAAATTTAAAGAATTCGAAACGCTGTGTTCTAAAAACAGCAGCAAAAATCTTTGATCCGATAGGTTTTGTTTCCCCATTTGTGTTAATAATAAAATGCTTAATGCAAGAAATTTGGGAATACGGTCTCGGCTGGGATGAGCAATTGCCCACCGAGTTAAAGAATAAATGGGAGATTTGGTGCTCTCAAGTTTGTCTTCTAAACGACTTAACATTGGAAAGAAAATATTTTCCATATCCTTTAGATAAGGGAAAGGATTTGCAATTGCACATATTTTGTGATGCAAGTCCCAGAGCATTTGGAGCAGTGGCGTATTTTCGTTATGTCACTGCAAATGAAGATATTTACACGAGTTTTATAACCGCTAAAAGCAGAGTTTCTCCTCTCAAAAAGTTAATCCTTCCATGATTGGAACTTTTGGGAGCGGCTTTAGCCTCGAGAATTCTGAAATATTTAACATCAAAATTTAAATTCCCTATTTTGAAATTTTTCCTCTGGAGTGATTCTTCTATTGCTCTCCATTGGATTAAAGGAAAAGCTTCAAATTACAAACAGTTTGTTTCGAATAGGGTAATAGAAATCCAATCGAATTCCGATCCGTCTGATTGGCATCATTGCAGTGGGAGAGAAAATCCAGCAGATTATGTTTCTCGTGGAGCGAATCTCGAGACGATTATTAACAGCCAATTTTGGATGCATGGTCCTCAGTGGTTTCGCACGACGGAAAACAACTGGCCGAAAAGCTTGAATTGTGACTTTTCTTCAACCGACCCATGTGAATCCGAAGAACAAGTGTTTACGTTCGCATGTGAATTAAACACAGCCTCAATAATTAATTTAAGCAAATTTAGCAGCCTGCAGAAATTATTGCGAGTTACTAGTTGGGTGCTTCGTTTTGTGCATAACATTCGTAATAGATTCAATAAACGATCTGACGACTTAAGTACAGAAGAAATCGATGGTGCCGAAAAATTTTGGATTCAATTAGTACAGAGAGATGCTTTCGCCGAAGAAGTTAATTATTTACGTGCACGCAAACTACTACTCAAAACTTCAGTAATTTTAGAGTTTAATCATTTCCTTGATTCAGATGAACTGATACGTGTCGGTGGAAGACTACAAAAATCTAAATTTTCTTATTTACAAAAACACCCTATCATTTTACCGGCCAAGCATTACTTCGTAAATTTAATGGTGCGAGACTCTCACGAAAAGGTTTTTCACGGTGGTGTTAGTGAAACTCTACTAGAAATTAGAGAGCGATTCTGGCTCATTAAAGGGAGACAGACTGTAAAAAACATCTTAAAGAAATGTTTGATATGCAAAAGATTTAGTTCGAATTCAGGTGTTCAAGTCACCGCTCCGTTACCAGCTCTTCGTGTAGAGCAGTCAACTCCATTTTCTGTAGTTGGAATAGATTTTGGAGGCCCCCTCTACACAAAAGACGAGAATAAACATTACATTGTTTTATTTACGTGTGCTGTTACGAGAGCTCTTCACTTAGAGCTAGTGAACAACCTTACAACTGAAACGTTTCTATTAGCACTTCAACGTTTTATTAGTCGTCGTGGTCTGTGTTCGAAAATCTTGACTGACAACGCAAAAACTTTTAAGAAATCCGAAGTTGAACTGAAAAACTTGTGGAAGATTATCAGCGATCCTACAGTGAAAGCGTTTTACGCTTCTCATAAAATCTAGTGGCAGTTTATGATCGAACGAGCACCCTGGTGGGGCGGCTTTTACGAAAGACTTATTCGAACAGTAAAGCTTGCTTTACGAAAGACTGTGGGAAGAGCAACTTTATTTCGCGATGAGTTGGAGACTCTTTTAATTGAAATTGAAGGAGTGTTCAACTCTCGCCCTCTTACATACATTTTTAGTGAATTTAATGAACCTGAACCTCTTACTCCATCTCATATGATTTTAGGGCGTAGAGTGAATAGTCTACCACCTGCCAGGCTTAATTTTGATTCTAACTTATCCAACAGGAAAGTTCTAATTAAAAGGTTTAATTATCGCGAAAGACTACTTAATATGTTTTGGACAAAATGGTCAAAAGAATATATATGCATGCTTAAATCTGCTCATTGTGTTAAACCTACAGGCGAAATTAAAGAGTTTAAAATTGATGATGTTGTATTAATTAATGATGAAAAATTTCCTAGACATTTTTGGAAACTAGGTAAAGTGGTTGAGATGTATTTCCTGGTAGAGATGATAAAATACGTTCTTGTAAGATAAAAACACAAAATTCAATTATTAAAAGACCTGTGCAATTGTTACATAACCTTGAACTTAATGAATGATTTATTAGTTAAGTGATAGTTTTGAATTTGTATCTGGTGAATTTGTATGTGAATTACTTGTAATGTGTATTTAATATTTTTCTGTGTATTTTGAAATAGTAGCAGATTATGAATGAACCCCTGGTCATTCGGGGGGGAGTATGTTGTAACTCCTGTTTAGCGGCGCTGTAGTCGCTTGCTTCTAGTGTAAATAGCGTTCCTGTTTTGTAAATAAAAAAACGTTTTTGTCCCTCCATCCGATTAGGGTGTTTTTTGTGCGTCGCTTCTCCTTCTGACAGGTAAGAGCAATTTATTCATTTTTAATGCACGAATCCGAATTGAATTTTTGAATTACGAATTTGAATAATTATTTAGAAGTTTGAATTTGAACATATATATATAGAGAGAGAGAGATACATTATATATAAGAAATTAAGAGAATTGGAAGACCTGGTCGATTATCTCTAGAACTACAGGACCAATTTTAATGAAATTTTATATGTACATACATCAGAGTTTCTCAAACTGTGAGGCGTGACCCCCTAGGCGGGGCGCGAGTATATCGAAAAGTCGAAAACCAAAGATTTAAAAAAATTACAAATTTACTGAAAGGAAGCAAAACATAATACATTCAAATACAATAAAAATAAATACACATTTACTTTGATATAATATACTTATAAATGCACTAGTATTACAAAATGTATTTTAATACTGAATTAAGAACAATATTAATAATTAATAGTGACTCCCATGGGCTTGTCATTTTCAAAATTATATATAAAATTTAAAATTTAATACTTATTTTGGTAATTTGTAAGCCTTGTAATTAACTCTCCAAGCGGTTAGCATGGAAAATTCCGTCATTGTAAAGATACTTCAAAAATACACTTCACGGGTTTTTTTTGCGTTCAAGTAACATTTTCAAAAGCGGATTAGCCATACTTTTCTGAAATCCTTTCCCCCTTTTAAAGGTTTAACGTCTTGAAAGATAATTAGGGACGGTGGAAGCAACACAGCAGGACACTGATAGGAAGTTTTATGGCTCGCAGGGAACCCCGTGTTTTGACCCTGGAGCAATCGTAAGAAATCGGGGAAAAATTTCTTTAGACCCCAGGAAGTGTTTGTTAGCTTGTATTTTAAAAGCTTTGAAAAGTCCCAACGCATACGTAAAATATGTTACAATTCCCTTTTGGTTTCATATTAATTTGAAACTGTAACAAGTTGGGGCGTGTCAGGGCAATCTGCTATTTTATATAGTTAGACAAATTATCTTTTTCAAAGTATATTCTTTCGCTTCATTTTTCTTAATCAATGCTTTCAGTTTTTGAAACATGATTATTTCATTATAAGATGCCAAAAAAAAATTAATAAAACATCAAACACTTTAAAATTTGAAATCTTTTCAACTTTCCAACCACTAAAAATGAATAAATTTAAACCTCATCAAATAATTTGAAACATTTTCTTACACTTTGATAAAAATAATAACGAAAAAAAAACTAATTAAGATTTATTAGTTTTTTTTTAGATTTCAAAGCCTAAGTGTGTTCAGGGAAGTTTAAGTACAGTGCCTAGTTATATATTGTTAAAATACGCCGAATTATATTTGAATTTTAAGTGCTTCAACTTCAGTTAACATCAAAGACAACATGAATGAAGATTTTCCCACATTTTTTTTATAACTTGAATGTTTGAATAAATGGTAATAAAAAATATACGGAAACATTTACAGTAGACATTTATGCATATAAATAAACATAAAAATCAATTTTAAATTCGAGCTATTCAAAAACATTCGAATTATTCTTCAAAAATATCTATTTATGCAAAAAACCTCAACATTTCTCTTTTTTTAAAGGTTATCTGAATAAGTAATTAAAATCTGGATATTTTTTGAAATCTCGACCGTATAAAGCTAGAAATTTTATGTTAGAAATTCCATTTTAAATTTCGAAAAAAAAATGTATCGCGCAGTTAAAAATTATTTACCATAAGTTCTAGCGACTCTTTGAGTATAATATAAATTTCAAATTTTATTACATAGCATCTTTGGTATTTTTTAATATATTTCGAAGATTTCATACAATTCAGTTGAAAACTGCATGCTAAGAGCAAAAAATATACTAAAAAAATCGACAAATATACAATAAAGTTTTACATAGAAGCAAAACTGAGAAGCTAAAGAGTAGGAATGAAAAATTTTGAGTATATCTGAAGTAAATTTCGAAATATTTATTTTAAAGTTCAGAAAATGTTATACTTAATATTAATTAAATGGTTAAAATAATATGTTAATAATAATCATGTAATCGTTTGATGACACATTCATATACTAATAAAAATTATAATGGTCATAGATGCGAATGTCAAGAATTTTATGTAATTTTAAATTCAGACATTAAGATATTGCTGTAGAAAACATAAAACGACCATCTAAAATACATGAAGACTGCAGTCTGCTATAAAATGATCTTGACAAACAAAATACGGCATTTTCATTTACTATGTCAGAGCCGGCTTAGTCAGGGGCGATCTGAAAAAACAGAGGGGGAACCACGGTTTTGATGGATGCCGCTCTAGCTTTTAAATCTCTCAGGAAAAAAAATATATAAATTACAAATGCAAAAACTAAGTCTTGCAATTTTCCATACATTTTTATAACAACGAATTGTGGAATTGGCTCCCAATACTTTGTTGTGTTTGCCAATACCTAAGGTAACCAACCATACCTTAGATAGATTTGCACTACTTTTTTCGTAACCGTATTCCTTTTAAAATTAATTCGTGCAGCCAAAATACACTTTTTGCACTCTTAAAAATTTATGTAAACTATAACAGTTAATTTTAATTTATGCAACTTGTGAAATTTTTATAATTAACCATTTCCGTCTAAACAGTTTACATGAAAAAAAAAGTTTGGACTCCCTCATTCATTAGGGAATTATATAAGATTTTAACATTAAGTTTTATTTTTCACCGAATAGGGTCGAGTGGTAGTGTATCGTGCTTCCACACCACAGGTCTTGGGTTCTATTAACGGGCTGGGCAAGGTCGACTCTGCCTTTCATCCCCGATACATTGGGTCGATAAATGAGTACCAAGCTTGCTTGGGGTCTTAAACACTGAAGGTCTCTCTTCAGACAGACCACCAAATCGGGACATCTGTTCATGCACCTCAGCGCCCAATGGCCACGTATATTGGGATGGGCATAGTAGTTCCTGGCCCTCATGGATTGTTGTGCCACTGAGTTTGAGTTTTAAGTTTGAGGATTGCCTCACTTTGGGGATACCCCTTAGATAAACATGGATTTCCACTCATTTGCAATTAAACATTTTTCTTTCAATTACGTTTATTTCAGAAGAAGTTTGATTTTTCAAATGTATTTGCTTAATAACATGTATATTTGTGTATTATATTAAAATTTTGATCAATCCAAAATTACATGTTTTTTGCTCCTCTAAAAGCTTTTAGAATTTTAGAACTGATTTTACAATCCATATACATTTTATAGTAGTATATTTAAAAATGATAGACATTTTTACGACTGTGTGAGCTTTTATGCCTTGTTTATAAATATGAAAAATTGTATTCAGCTACAGTTTTTAAAATGTAATGAAATAAATGGAAGAATAGGATATTTACATATTATGAATATTTTTGACTGCAGTAAGATATATTTATATTTCAGTTTCTTTACAATTTGAATAGAAGTTGTAAACCATTTTGCGAATAGTTTGATATTGAATATAAACCCATAGGCTGTTTAATATTGTAAAGTGTTTTATTTTGATACCAGCACACATTAAAATAAGGCTCATTTGCAGTTATATGATCAGCTTTAGTGATATTTAAATTTTAAAAAAATAGTCTACACGTACGAAAATATTCTTTCAAAACCACACACCACATCTCATACTTTGTCTTCCATACAGCAGGAAATATTTGTGTATACTAAAAAAAATTAATACAGGATACATTTCAAAATGCTAAAATTGTTTTTAAAATTTGGTATGGATACATTGTAGAACTGTCGGTAAACTTCACTGAACAAAATTGTTTTAAGTGTACTGTTTCAAATTAATATGAAGCCAAAAGGGAATTGTAACATATTTTACATATGCGTTGGGACTTTTCAAAACTTTTAAAATACCAGCTAACAAACAAACACTTCCTGGGGTGTAAAGAAATTTCCCCCCGATTTTTTACGATTGCTCCAGAGTCAATACACGGGGTGGGGTTCCCTGCCAGCCATAAAACTTCCTATCAGTGTCCTGCTGTGTTGCTTCCACCGTCCCTAATTATCTTTCAAGATGTTAAACCTTTAAAAGGGGGAAAGGATTTCAGAAAAGTACGGCTAATCCGCTTTTGAAAATGTTACTTGAAGGCAAAAAAGCCCGTGCAGTGCATTTTTGAAGTATCTTTACAATGACGGAATTTTCCGTGCTAACCGCTTGGAGGGTTAAAAATTATTGACTGAATGTGTGTTATGTCCATCACAAATGCCGATGTAGAAAAGAAATTTTTATTTAATGCAAGAAGTTCGAAAAGGAGAACACTAGGAATGAAAATTTAGATTTTTTCCGAAAAATATTCAGTTAACATAAAAATATTATTTATATGATTTTAATTAAAATAAATTAAAAGTATTGAAATCTTTTTTTATGTTATTTTAAATTAAAAATATAATTGAATAGAGAAAGATCGGTTTTATTTCGAAAAAATATAATCATCGTATGTATATCACCGTATGCACCATTTATTGTGTTATTGTTTAAAAAAAGATAGGCCCATCGCTCTTTTTACCTCATTACTTTTTTAAAAAACAGGAAAGTGTGCGCGTTTTCTTACTCTCATATTCAAAAATGAATACAGGATGTTTTTTTCTGGTTCAAATCGCAATACCAATATATATATATATATATATATATATATATATATATATATATATATATATATATATATATATATATATATATATATATATATATATATAATTTTTAAAAAATGACAGAAAAATAAATTTTGTTTGAAGAAAATATAATTATTTTTCAACTTCTAACACACTATTTATTTCCATTTTTCCACCTTTCATTTTGTTTTAATTTTACTGTGACTAAACATATAGGGAAACGACCCAGTTGCACTACAACTTTCAAACAAGATTGCCCAAGGTAACTTGACAGCTAGCTGTAAACGATTGATCTCTTGGTTCTTACTTTACAAAGGGACCGAACTGAGTCATAAAATTGTCCCCGTTCGACCTCTCAAGTTTTAAAAGGGGGAAAGGAAAGAAGTCTGTTGCATTTTTAAAGCGAATGGCAAAAAGAGAGTAAACACTTTCGGAATAACTTTTCAGGAGGAAGCTAACCACTCAGAGGGTTAATTTGGTTTTGGGATCAAAGATAGCTATTTGATGACGGAAAAAAGCCAGATAATAAACATAAATATGTCAGTGTTGTTGTGTGTATTTTTTTTATTATGGAAGAAAGCATTTTGTTTTACTTCTCTTTCCGGTTATTATTTTTTAAAAAAATCTTTAAATTTTTTATATGCTCGCGCCCCCCCCCCAAGGGGGCGCACCCCACACTTTGAGAAACACTGATATAGATATATTTACATTTAAAACATCATTTCCAATCTTTTGGAAAAGTTAAAAGAAATTTTTCGAGAAGTTTCGAGGATTTTCCTGAAAACGATCTTGGTTGGATTCGTGATCCACATTTTCCTACGACATATGTTGTTAAACTCTTCAAATTAATGAGAAAGAACAATTGATAGATTTGATTAGTGATTATACTCTTCGAAATCAATTTAAGGCTCTGCCTTGCCAAAAATTTTGGCTATCCGTGGAAAAGCAATATCCCGTTCTAAGCAAGATTACCATCAGATTACTAATACAATTTGCATCAACTTATTTATGTGAATTGGATTTAGCAAACTAGTTTCAATAAAAACTAAATACCGCTCTCGTTTGAACCCTGAAGTTGATATGCAAATTGCAATTAGCAACATACATCCGAACATGGATGAGATAATCAGAAACTTGCAGCCACATACATCTCATTAAAAGGCAATTTACTGATTTTTATGTTATACAAAAAATATTTTCTTTGAATTATAAATAATATTAATATGTGTCAGAAATGATGTTTTTTTATTCGATAAAACGAAAGAAATGCGGCCTATGTACATCGTGTGAACATTTATCTCTAGGGGTCGACAAAAATTTTCGAAAAAAGTTCGAAGAAGCAGTCGAAAAAAGTTTGCGCACCACTGCTTTATTATCATCGAATGATCGCAATGATTTAAAAATATATTTATGATTTTGTTTTAATCTACTGCCGTAAATACTTAATACCGGGACAACTAACGCGTGAATTATGAAATGTACATTCAAGATAGATTTGGTAGCTAATAGACTCGACCAAGACTGACTGGAATTGTACGAGGTTCAGCATTTTTGTATGTTTTGTGCAGACATCCGTTAGGTTGCCCAGATTCAAGTGAACGTTCGCGAGAATACTAGATGTAATGGATATGAAAGAGAGCAACATAGATTAGACTGTTTTTTAATGACTTTTGTACTTTAAGAAATAGACGACGAAGGAAATATATCTTTAATTAAATATCATTTTAAAATTCAATTTAAAAGTTAGAGAAAGAAAAAGAAAATAATAATTAACCTATTACTTAAAAGTAATTTACTTAATATATATATTACTTAAGAGTAATATATACAAAATGTAATACATATCTTATTAATTCGTACTATTTATAATTAAGATCATATTATAGCTTTAGCGTCACAGTACATTATTATTGCGTTCAATATATTATTATTATTATATAAGAGGGGGGGGGGCGATAAAAATTAGGATTGAAAATTGGGTCACCAATATTGAAAGTTTGAGAAGCACTGGATTACGAAATTTCCTTGAAAGAAAGATCCTACGGTAGTACAAGTGGCGTAATGTACCCCTCCCCCCGTATCGGGAGAGTTCCAAAGCATAAGTTATGTTTTGGTTATGCAATCCTTTGTAAATTCCGACTTTGGGCTCAAAACCTGGTTTTGCATTGGGACGCTGATCTTCTCTGATACGCCACTGGGTAGTACAGTGGATTATTCAGAGATGATATTCTTCGCCACTTTTTTCATTGTGACTTAGAGTTGGGTGAATTGTTGTTTTTAGTTCAACTTTAAAAATAACCTAGACTAATCAAAATCCAAGAATTCTTTAAAATATTTTAAAAAATAAAAAAAGTATTTTTCCCATCTTTTTCTAAAGCAGTTTAAATGGAAAGAGTTTAATTAATTTTGAATATCACGCTAAAGGCTACATGGAAGTTATTGGTAATAGAACTAATAATTCTGAGCCCTTAACATGTACGAAAATAAGGATCCTTTAAATAAGAAAAATAGATCTGCTCCTTTAAACTGTCACATTTTATTTTAAAAGAGCTTTGATGCCCATTAGTTCTTTAATAGAATCAGAATTTGAACTCGTGCCTTAACATAAACATGACCTTGAAGCACTACCACAGTTATTGTACTGACGCTGCCTTTCTTGGAAGCTAGTATTTTATGTTTGGGTATTCTCAGAGTAGTAAGTGTCTTGAACTGAGAAACCTTAAATAATCTTTCATACAGTTGAATGATCATTAAATATGTCATGAGAGAGAGAGAGAAAACATCACAGAATAGGAAAGAAATTTCTTTGCATGCTAGAACACAGTATAAATGGTATGTTCTCAGATGGAAATGTATTTTATTCACCACAAGATTTTCCAAACTCCGGTCGAAAATAATTTTTTCTTTTAGAAACAATATTGGCTCTAAAAAGTTCTAGAGTTCTGATGCAGTCAATCAGCAAATATTTCTTAACTGTAAGCATTAGTTACTTATTTTTCCACAACTATTAGTGATGCTAAAAGAGAAGATTACCAAGTGAAGTGAAGAACGAAAGGTATTTATTTATTATTTCTTGGTTTTTTAGCAAAATATTTACTTATCAATTGCAAAAATAGTGAATAATGTCTTTAACGTGGTTTGCTCCTCACGTTTTGACTCAGCTGGAAGAAGTTATAAAACATGGGAAAGTAGGTATTTGTCCTGGACCAATTAAGATTCTAAATCCAATGCCATCCGGCGCTTCTTGGGTGAAAAAAAATTACTGCGACAGATTTAAGCTTGTCATACCTTATGGTGGTCATTCTGTGGATTGGGATGTCATTTTTCAGGCTAGTTCTCCTGAATGTCCTCCGGATTTTATTTTCACAAATGCCCCGAATTTCGTAAGTCTTGATTGTATAAAGACTTTACTCGATTGGGATCCCAAGCGCACAAATTCTTTATTGATCATTTTGAAGGATCTTATGCGTCATTATCAAAAATATCAAGCCGCTCGCTTAGAAAAATACTCGAGGGTTCAGTTCGAGTATTCAACTTTGACTCAAGAAACGAGTGTTACTGAAGATGACATAGAAGTATATGTTGTAGACGAGAAAGAAGGGCCGATCAATTTTCTTATTCAGCTTGGAGTACAGTTTTCTGGAATTCCCAAAATCTATAAAAACGAAGTGGGTGACACAGCTCTGCTTCTGGTCACGTTTAATGGGTCTGAAGGCACGAAAATCACACCAAAGCTCTGTCTTCCTCCAAAAATTGAGCATGCTCTTGGTTCTCCACTATCTTGGAGAATCCCTGCTTTCTCTAGTGATGGATGCCTCATGGACTATGTACCATTTGTGCAAGAGTCACTGAAAAAGCGAATTGAGATGGTTGCCTACAATTTTGAGAAAAGGATGGAATATCTTTTTGAATTTCTGGAATATTTTGAGGGAAGTTACCTGGAATTCGACAGAGATTTGGCTTCAAAGGCCACTTTTCTGTTTGAGCAAAATGGGTTCTATTTCATATTTCACATTGACTTGCCTCAGAATTTTCCCCTTGGGAAACCATCCTTCACGTTCCGCTCGATTTATCACTCGTCGTTTGAAAAGCCATTCTCGACAACCGTCATGAATTATCCATACAATCAAGGGTGGCCAGTCAGAACCATGTTAGAAAAGACTATTGAATTCATTCAGCAATATGCTCTTGTGTTTCAGCAGAACTCGGTTCAAAATGGTTCTTCTCCTTAAATGTGAACAGTTAACTTTGCCTGAACTGTAAACAGTTTCTTTTCCTTTTACTATCTGTTAAATTGCTTTTGAATGAAAATTGTTTAAAATATTTTCTTTTACCTTGCTCAGCATATTAGGGTTTTTTACCTACTGAATATCTACCTAAACTGTAAATATTTTCTATATTTCTTGGAAGTAATTATATAGTGTATAATTTTATATTCTTTAATGTTGTACTTAAATTTATTGATGCTAATTATATATTGTATTAATTTTGTAAATCAATTTCTTTTGTGAGCATTTTTTGTAACTTGGCATTTTTATACTGCTGATTGATTTCATCACATTATGTGTGTGTGGCATTAGAAATGGAACTTTCACAAAACTTTTTAAATTTATGAACAAATCCTTGTACGTTTGATGTGCAATGTATTGTTGGTATGTGTGAACATTATAATTGAGTGGGCTTTGTAAATAGGCCATCAATGTCGTATGATTTAAAAAGTAAAGAATTTTTGTTTATATATTACAAATGCATAATTTTATTTAGAAAGTTGAATAATTTGATATTATTAATGTGAAAATGTTTTTATTATTGTGTAGAATTTCTGTATGATGTATATATTAAATAAATTGTGTTATAGTGTGTTATTTGATATTTTTGACAGAATCATTCTGTTTTAAAAAATAGAAGAATTAAATGTATCATTTTCTCAATGTGAATGATTCAAATGATTTTTTTAAATAAATGTTATATATAATTTAAAAAAATCTGTAAAAGTATTTCCACAAATATACCTCTAGAAATTTGTATAATTTGTGGTGAATATATAAGTGATAATTTTAATGTACATAATGGTTTATTGGAACTAATGATATCTTTTATTTTGCCATTTAAAAGTAAATCTGGATTGAAAATGACGAATAATGAATAATTTGTTTTGAATTTATTTGAAATCAGTAATCTTAAAGTGAATTGTTTATGTAGTAGATATGTTTTGTAATCTCTATAGGTAGTGAACATCTTACTAATCCTGTATTCTAATTTTGTCACTTCTGTTTAAATATTGTGAAACTATTTCAATAAATTCTGGATTCGCCTGGATAAAAGTTTAGTTCTCTTTTCCTAATTATCATTAAGTTAATATTATGTTTAAGTATCATTATCATCATAATGAGCTTAAGTAATTCTTTGAGATGTAATCTTATGCTGAATTTTGAAAAGAACCCCCTCCCCCCCAAAAAAAACTGTTGAGAGGGGTACTGCTATATGTTACGAATGATGTGATTTAGTTCAGTAAGGCATGAAGGGGTTTAGAAAAAGGTATTCTAAATATATTTTGGAATTTTTTTTTGAATGTTCATTGATGGTTGTTTTATGCATCTATTACAAACTCTAGATTATGTGTATGATCAACTTGAAGGAAGCATAGCATCCAGTAAAATAGTTGCTGGGCATAAATGCTCAAAGTTGGTGTCTACTCGACTATTAGAGTGACTGGCAGATTATTTCCATTATTCTTTCATTGTAAGTGATATAAAATTTTTTAAATATTTTATATAATATTCCTTTATTTTAGATGAGATAAAATTTATGTTCCATTTTAAAAAATGGGGTCTGTGTAAAAGTAGAGAATATTATAAAATAAAGAAAAGAAGGCTTTATAAATCATATTATTTCTAGAAATATTTTTTCTGGGCATGGCGTTTCCTAATAAGATCTGTTAAAAATGTTCAGTTCCTATCAGTTATAGGAACCATGAAACCAAATGCAGAAACCATGTCAAATTCTAGTGTACTGGTTGATATTTGTATAAATAGAGTGCTATTTTCAAATATTGTCAATCTGCTAATAGCAGTAAAAAAAGCGTCAGTTTTCTCATAATGTACCCCAGTGGCTGAGTGGTATATTGCGCTTCCATGCTATAGCTCAGAGTGGGGTCAATGGTTTAAACCCTGCTCTGGGCAAGGTTGACTCAGCCTTTCATCCCTGCAATAAGTGCAGATTTATCTATTGGACACCCAGAGGCTCAGATAAGCTGGACTCAACCGAATCCAAGAGCCTCTTTTTGAATCCGCCATTGCCAAGGTGGCCCGTAGATTTCTGAAATGAGTTTAAACCAGCACTGCCTTCGGTGGGTCTATTGTTTATTTTATGTTATCAGTAACTACTGAATTTAGTTTATATTATTAGTCAGCTTTTTCTACCATTTGTTGTCAATGGTAAAAATATGAAATTTGTCAATGAATGAAGACACAGTAAGCTTTTTCAACTGTAGGGATTTTTACCTCAACAGCTGGTATTACTGATTTTTTCATGTGATGAATTATAATTCTCAGAATTTTATTTATAAAGGCATTGCATGTTTTGACCAATGAAATCACTTTTGTATAATAATAATATCAACAGCTGGTGGATTTTATCCGCAAAACAACTGTAGGTTATTAACATCACTAGTGTTCACATTAGGGACAGCTGTGAAAAGCCAACCAATGAACCTTAAAAACCCATAAGTTCCAAATTCTTGTATGTCATATTATTAAATATACAATTTATTTACATTTGACTTAATAGAGGTTACATCTGAATGTAATTACAATTTAAAAATAAAAGTTTAATTCTGCCTTGAATTCAGAAAATACTGAAGACTTTTATGATTTTTGTTTTATTTTAAGATGTCTTCATCATTCTGTCGAGTAGTCAAATTGATTGATGTTGTAGTATAAAAATTAGCCTTTATATTTTTATGAATTGTTTGTTTGTGTATTTTTATTACATGAAAAAAAAAAGCTCTTGGGTACTAATGGTAGCAATAATTACCTGATAAAAAATTATTTAAAGGTGTTTAAATTTATTCTTAAGAACATTGCTATGCTTCTTGGTTGTTAAAATAATTATTTAGATTCACACTCTTATGAAGTAAAGAAAATCTTTGAAAGATTGTAATTTTTTGCTAAATTTTTTTAGTATTAATTTGGAAATATTTGTTATAGAAATGATGAATGTTGTTGATCTATACATTTATTTCATATCTCCTTGGCTTATCTGATAATGTGGGTAAGGTATATTATGACACTATTGATTTTGAAAGCGAAGTGAAGCGTCTGATTCTGTGGCAAAGAAGGAGTATAAGTTGATTACTCCAGTACAAAGTGAACTTACTGCCTCTTAAGATTCGACCTCTGATTTAAAAAACATCACTGTAAAATGTGTTCTATCACAACCTACAAGGTACCACTATTTAATGATGGGTTAGATGGATGACAGTTAGAAAGGGCAACTTGCATTGAATAAATCCAGAAACAGGCAGATAACTGGTGAGAGGAATACAGTTCTTTCCTGTTATATTTCTGTAATAGCCATGTATTATGTAATTAACTGTCTGCAGAATTACCTCAAGATTAAAATGGAGTGGCTTTATGTATTTTAGAACATTATATTTACTTATTTTCTCAGTTTAGTAAAAAATCGAGTTTTAACTTAACTAAGAAGATAAGACAACAGTATCTATTGTAAAAGAGAATATTAAAAAAAAAAAACACCCACCCTCTATTACTAGCATAATTTAGTTCTTTGTTGGTTCCAATTTATTCATAATATATTTTTAGAATTTATCTTTTCTGACTTAAGATGAAAGGGTTCTTTTACTGATTTCTAGTTTTGAAAAATAAGATGTGGGGATTCAGAATGAAACTTTAGGAATTTATTTTATTGTTATTTTAGAATTGAGTTTTTTGTGAATTAATTGAATTTTTCCTTCTCTTTCTGTCTTTTGATATAAAAAGTCTATAATTTTTTTTTCTTTCTAAGAAAGCATACTCTAATGTGCATTTTACTTAAAAATAATTTTGTAATAGAGAGTATATGAAGAATATATTATTTTTAAACCAACCCATTTTAATTCATAAGGGCTCAATGTTCAATTTATATTGGTTTTGTAAATAATGATTTTTCAAAATTTGCATACTTAAAAGAAAAATACATTGAAGGTTTAGTTAATAAGTGAGGTTTTTCTTTTCAGTTTTAGAAAAATACTCCAAAATCGCCTTTATTAGAAGATTTTGTAAAGTGATATGTAATATGTATATAAATAAAATATCTTATCCTTAGAAACAGTTTTCAAGTAAACACACCGTATGTATACAATTATGAAATTTAATTCGTTAAAAAGATTCTGTATAAAAGTTATATTTTATTGTTTGCTTCATATTTTTTTACAATAGATATATGTTTGCTTGCATATATTTTAAAACTTATTTCTGTTTCTTTATTATCAATACCAGCGAATTCAACACAGAAGGAAAAGGTTTGAGGCAGAAATTCCTGGGAGAATAGAAAAGTCTCTCTCTCTCCAATTAGATAATTTTTTATATTTATATACTTAAAACACACAGGGTCAACAACTCAATCGAATCTGTATTTTATTTCTATAGTTCATTCTTCATAATTAATTATTTGCAGTATAAACTAATAAGCAATGCGTTTTTTTTATTTAGAAAAATCTGTATACAAATTTTTATTGTACATCCATGTAAATATTGACTATATTTTCAAAATAAAATTTTATTTATTTTTATTTTAAAAATTTATTTTTATATTAAAAAAAAAGCCGCACTTTCTTTTTTTAAAAAGTTTCACCATTTAAATTGTTTATTTTTTGAAAGAGGTCCTGTTTTTTGGATTAAAAAAATTAATAACAGTGATGTAAAAGTTTCCATTGGTTCTCTATCGAAAATAATTGATATAAATATCGAAAATTCATATATTTTTATTCAGATACAAATTTGATGTTTTAAATTTTCAATGAACCATTTCATCTTCTGCTGGAACCAAAGTGTTTTAAAATTTCGCATGCAGTTTAATTTATTTCGCCATTAGATTATGTAAATATAAGGATAATAATGCTTTTTGGTTCTTTAAATCTGTACATGAAATGAATACTTAAAAACACGGATGATAAAAACATTTATCGCTTTTTTTCAATAGTCATTTTTAAAATAATAATCTCAGAGCTGTTGGCGAGAATTCTTTTGTACACTCGATTTGTCTCCGATCCAACTGTTAAAATAGTTGAAAGTATAACCATCTCACATAGGGTTGGGGTCCGTTTAAAATTTATCGAATTTACAGTTCGTTTTTTTATTTTAGTCACACATTGGTACATCGAGCCGGAATTTGTAGAACCTTTCGAATAATTTTTTGTAGAGCTTTTTTAGAAAAAATAGCAATGTGTTCGAAGAAGAATTCGGACACGAAACGTGATGCTACGTAAAGGCTCAACTAACAAGAATTGAGAATTTTATCAACAATCCGAATGAAATGGATAAAATAAAATTATAATCCAAAATGGATACCTTGAAAAGTTTACTAATTAAATTGAGTAATATTCGGAATGAATATCATGAAATAGTGGATAATGAGTTAGAACCCCTTGAGCTGGAAATCCTGTATTTCAAAGATGATAACGAAGATATCCAGGTAAGAATAAAAACTATTATTTCAAATATTGTATCGAAGAATAATTCTGTTAAATCTAGTGAAAATAATTTTAAGAATATTTAATCACTAGATATTCGATTGCCACTATTTAATTTCACCATGAATGGTTTAATTTTAAAGAAAATGTGTTTGTTTAATTAATTCTAACAATGGTTTAACGAGACTCAAAGTTATATTGTTTAAAATCTATTCATAAATATCAGAGTCCCATGATGTTCATTTCCAGTGGATTCCATCCCATTAAAATATCTTTGGAAACGAACAAGTGGTTCTTCTGGCTAAAGGGGGTTGTAAAGCTTCTCCACCTATCTCTTCAACCCTCACCTACTCTGAACATCAATCTAGGGTTAAATCTGAAATTTTAAAGGAGTGGAGGACCCCGCCCAACCATCACTGGTATGAAAGCAAACATCCATGGTCCTTATTCCTACTTAAATGTGGCAGAGCCTTTCAGGCTGCAATCTCTAGATTGAAAAGTGGCCACATAAAGAGTCTTTCCTTTTGTGGAGGCTGGAAGACTTTTGCTCTTTGCACCAAGACTCAGCAAGCCTCTCCAGATCACATCTTGGGACTTTCGAGTGAGGACCTTTTTTCCTCACCCCTCCTGGTATTGGATTTCTTAAGGGTCAATGGTCTTTAGGGTCTTGTCAGACAGACTGGGGATTCGCCATAACAACAAAATCTACTCATAGTGTAATAATTAAAGATGTTATTACGATTGAGATAATTCCAGTGCCTCATTATTTGAATGCTTGAAAAAGTGATTTGAAAACAAGAAATATATTGATTATAAATAGCCATTTCAGTAAAATATTATTGGATAAATTCACTCAGGAATCAGCTAAAAATTTAAGGACAGAAAAAAGATTGTTGTCAAAAACATTTAAGAGGCTAAAAAAGATAGGCTTAGAATTAAACAAATTCTCAGATGATAGATTTAATTTTAAGAAAATTGGAGCATGATGGCATAAGATGTTGCATTACCTTTGGGGTTAAATTGTGTAAGTACCTCTATTTGTGTAGTATGAACGGGACTTTTCATATTATTAAAGTGTCTTCAGTGATTTCAAATAAAATCAGACAATTTCAGAATTTGTTAAAAACGAAAATTACAGGTTTCATTTCAACAAATAAATCAGATGTTAGTGGGATAAAAATTCCTGAATATATTAAGTTATCGGATGAGAATTTCTATTCACCTAGACGAATCAGATTTTCTTTGAAATTCTAAGTAATGGGGAAATAAAACTAGCAGAAGGAAAGTCGACATTACAAGATACAGTGTTCCATAGCTGGTGGCGTCATGCACCATAATCCCACAATTATTCTAATAAAAAATATTGTGGACTAGTTATTGAGATGTAAATGAACTCAATAATAGTATCAAACGCTTTTGGCCACTTGAAAATTGTTTTAATTTCGAAATCCCTAGTACGAGCAGAAAAGAAAACGCGTGAAAAATATTTTACGAGTACTAATAAGAGAGATTGAAGTGGCCGTTTTGTTGTGAAAATGCCTCCGTCGAAGGATCCGAGTTGCTTACGAAACAAACGGCGTTACGTTGTGGAAAAGATTACTTTAAGATTCAAACACATTGGAATTATTTAGAGACTTTATATACTACAGGAATATTAGAAATGGGAGAAGTAGTAGAAGATAGGGATATCATGCTGTATTATCTCTCTCATACCGCCACGAAAGCAAAACAACTCCTTTACGTGTCATTTTTAATGCATCCTCAGTTACTATTCCTGAATTCTTTACAAAGGAATGGTGGTGTTATATAAAAAGGGATCTCTTTTCCATTTTTTAAATTTGAGAGCTTACAAATGTGTGGTGACAGATAAAAGAATATTTAGAAGGATTCTGATGGACGAATCCTAGGGTGAGAGATTTTTTGCGCATTCTTTGGATTCATAAAATCGACAATCCTGTTAAGATTTTCCGGTTACTTACGGCACCGAGAGTACTCCGTACCTTGTTACAAGATCATTGAAACAACTCGCTATAGATAGCAGTGATCCATTTAGCTGTTCATCTTATTGGTAGTGATTTAAACTCTGGAAGAAAACTCCAAGAGCAACTCGTTTTACTTCTTTAGGGTGCTGGAATAGAATTTCACAGGTGGTCAAAAAGTAATTAATTGCTATTACCAGATTCAATTTGTCGAGATAAAGACCTTTTTTTATTCTTTCTCAACCGGAACCAAGACCCTAGAACTCTTGTAGAAGTCACAATCAGACTTTTTTGCTTTCAAGATTTCACCCATGCCCTCAAACTGTGGCAATCTCATAGTCGCAAAGAAATATGTAATTTCAACAATTACAAGAATATTCGATTCTCTTGGACTGATTGGACAATCTTACTCCAATCTTTGTGGCAAATGAAACTTGATTGGAATGATCCGTTGTATTCGAACTTAGTTTCCAATTGGTAATCCTTCATATATGCTTTGGAATCTATAAATTGCCTCAACATCCCACGTTATTATCTACAAGATAATTCTATCAGAACAGAGTTACATGGCTTCTTCTAACTCGTCTGAAATGGCTTACGGTGTTGCACTAAACCTATGATGCGTTAGTACAAGTGGACAAATTCCTGTTAGGCTTCTGTGCTCCAAATCAAAAGTAGCCTCACTGAAAAGTATTACTATACCACGGTTAGAACTTTGCGGAGCAATACTTTTATTAAATTATTTAAAATAGCTTTAGATGCATTTAAAATCAATATCGGTCAAATTTGCCTTCGGAGTGATTCTAGTATTGTTCTGGCTTAGATCAGAAAGACACTTGGTCACAACGAAAATACGTTCTTAAGAAATCGAGTAAACATAATTAAGGAACTCACGGAAAATGGTTTTTGGAAACGCGTGAATGCTGAAAATAACCCTGATGACATCCTTTCAAGAAGTGTTAGTCCATATAAAATTCAACATTGTGGACTTTGATGGTTTGGTCCACCTTTCTTACATCAGTATTAAGAATTCTGACGTTACTGCCCTTGAAAGAGATGATCTTTTCCTACAAGGATTGAAAGAAACTTCGGACATTCCACTGTAATTAAAGAATTTTGAACTGTTAGATGTAATTAGTAACTGCTCCTCATTTACTAAGTTGCGAAGAGTAGCTTGGTGTAAACGATTAATTGAAAATGCAATGCATCGAACTATGGGACTTTTAACGAGCAAACAATCATTGAAGTGTGTTATACATAAAAAGTATTCAAAGTACATTTTCTATTGAAATTCAATATTTCGAAAAAGGAATTCCTCTTCCAAACCCTTGGAAATTGTTCAGCGCAATCCATACTTCGGGTAGGAGGAAGGTTAAAAAACTCCGTCACAAGGAATCAGAAACATGCCATGATAATTCCCACCAACCGTAATTTTACTCATGTTGTTATTAATAATTTTCATTCTCTCTATTTTCACACTGGTGCAGAAGTACCTTAGCAAATATTAGGAATAGTTTTTGGATACCATCCGCCAGAAATGTAGTTAGAAAAAGTCTTTGAACATGCATTACCTGTAGAAAGGTTAGTGCTAAAGTTTCGCAGCAATTAATGGCTGATTGGCTTTCTATGAGTGTCATCGCTTGCAGTTTTGAGTCAGGTAGGTATAGACCAGGGGTGGGGGGCGAACCCCTTTATGAATCAACGTGCCTTTTTTCTAAAAAAATTGTTTAATGAGGTACAGACGTGTCGTTAAATAATTTTGGTCTGTGATTATTGGGAGAATAATAAAACTAAATAGTAATAATTCAAAACTCTCTATTTTCTACGAAAAAATACATTTGGTGGTATAGTAGTAAATGTTTTAGTTACACGTGTAGCTTAAATTAAAGTAGCATTACTGTGACTTGTGTTGTTGCAGATTAGATGATAAATATCTTATATTAAGGAATGTAAGAGGATGTTACTTTTAGCAGAATGTATGCTGAATTGGAGTTATCTGCCAAACGGTTTTTATGCGAGTCTTTGATGCTATTAATCTCTGAAAATAAGTATGTAGATGAACATATGTTTCAAACAGCTTCTTCAAATAGTTAAATGTATCTGGAATTGAATTCCATGTTTCCAAAATTTCTTTAGTGACATCGGCTGCGCAACGTGACCAGTCATTCACGTTTGTTAGCAATACTTCATAGTTATTTTGAACTAAAACGTAAACCATTTTGATCAGCGGAGTGCCCAAAATTTTGTGGCACGTGCCATCAATGGCACGCGTGCCGTTGGTTCACCATCCCTGGTATAGACTATTGTGGACCCTTCCAGTCGACGACTTTTTATGGAAAATACAGGCAGTTCAGGAAAGTCTGTTTGTGTTTTTATTTGTTTTACAGTTAAAGCTATCTATTTGGAAATGGTTAGTGACTTTAAAGGATGAACAGAGGGAATTTATAAAGGACTTTTTACTAAAATTACCAGTTTACCTTATGGAAATTGATTTTGTCGTCAGAATTGTATTTGTAAATATATAATTCTGTATTGTAATTGGTCATATTCTTTCTCTCTATGCTAATGTAAACTTGTTGAATGCCTTCGTCATTGCAAGGCGGGATCGAATATTGGCACAGTTGGCGATAATTCTTTTGTATACTTGATTTGGCTCCGAGCCAACTGTTAAAGTAGTTCGTTTTTCAATTTTTATAGTCAGTTCGAAAGTATAGCGATACCGTATGGTTCGGGTCAGTTCAACTAATTAAAATTTATTGAATTTAGTTACTTAGTTAAGGACCGTGAACTAAAAGTTTAGAAAAATTATTAAGATGACAATTTTTTTTAAAAGAGAAAAGGGCATTTAAAGTTTTAAAGTAACCTAAAAATAATACATGATAAATGTAAGGTAATTTTTTTGGGGGGGGGGGGGACACAAGTTGGGAGAAGATTCCAGTTTGTTAATAGTACTTTTATGCGTCGATAGGTTGCCTTTTGTGGGAAGAGTCTGGTCCGACATTGATTGTGGCTCGTGAATTGATCTGAATTCACAGTCTTTAATCGGTGTTATTTTAGGATTTCGCGAGCATTGAAAGGGGTGAGTACAAATTTATAATATTCCGTTCCTCATATTTAAAGTTTATAAACGTACTTGTTGTTTTAAATAAGACATTAGCTATAAATAAATGAGTTACTTATAATGTTCCACATACGATGCATATAGAAACGGCCTTAACACTGCAGCAATAAGGAAATAAGCGTGTGTGGCATTTTCCTCCTATGCTTGAGGGAAGACGCCACCTAATTCAGAAATAAATGAAATGAACTTAAAAAATGTTTTAAAAAATTGTAAAACTGTATACTATTGTATAAAATATGAATGCAATTAATGATAAGTTGTCTATCATCATCGGTCGCCTCCACCAGCATAGAACACGGGAGCAGAGATTTATTCCTCTGGTCCGAAAACGCAAAGCAACCGAGCGTAAAAAAACTAATATCAGAAGTCGTACCTGAATCAGAGAGGAGAGGAACTATGCTGGAAAAGGCCGGAAGAAAGCTATAAAAGGGGGTTAAATTCAAAACAAATAAACAAGAAACCTTCGAAGAAAAAGAACGTGTCACAGTTTGTCATCCTCAAGTGAAGAAATTCCTCTAGATGAGACAGTTTGGATGAGGATAATAAGGACGATTTGCGTGCTGTGTATAAAGGGTACTTTTATGCTAAGAAAAAGGTTCCAAGTGTGACTGGATTAAGTGTATCGAATACAACAAATGGTTGCACGAAGTAATCATTTGCGCTGAATGAAATGTTGCTTAAGCTGTCATTCGAACCAGTATTGTTATTATTTTTAGCAAGCTAATTTTGAAAGATTTTAATTTTTTTTTGTTTTTCTATAGTTATTGTTACTTCATACTTAATTTTGTAATGTTTGCCTTATTTTTTCAATTCCTACTATTAGCTCATACTCTCTCTATATATATTTATTTATTTATCTTGGGGTGCAATTTTTAATCGTTAATAAAATACATTTTAAAGCGCTCAATTGAAAAATTTTATATACAGGATTATTTTGGATGACAATATAATAATTTAACTATAATGAATAAAAATTAATTGATTAAAACTAATTATTTAAAGAATTAAAAATACAGTCACGTTGGCATCATTTTTGGCGACTTGTGTCAAAACTTGAAAAGGTTTTTTTCTCACGTTTTAAAGCATTCAGTTGAACTGAAATTTTATAGACACGATTGTTTTGGATGACAATACGATACTTTAATGATAATGAGTAAAAGTTAATCACCACTTAATATTGTGATTCTGTCATATGTATAAACTTATATTAATTGTAACTATTTAATAAAAAGTGGCTAAAATAAAATATTTCTTTGTAGATAGATCTAAGTAGGAATTGACTTCAATTTTTTTATATTACCATCTATGGGGGAACATGCCACAATTAAAGGAATTTCTTTAATATTAAATTTCTTATTTATTTTCATACTAAGAAAAAAATTAAATTGTATACATAACCAATTAAATATTGAAGAATAAAGTGTATTTTTTTATGGTCTTGTCATTCCAATTTTCAATGTACTAATCGTAAAATCCTTAAAGGTGTGGCAACATCCCCCGATTTACCTTACGTAAAATTTAATAAAAATAACTAAAACTTACTCTTGTCAATATTGTCTTTAATCAAAGTATCTGCAACTCTCAATTGAAATCGAGTGTGAGATGAAAAATGAATTGAATGATACTCAAAAAGGACATTTTTTTGCAAAGGAAAGAGAATGTCTTGGAAAAATTAGAAAATAAATTTATCTAGAAATAAAAACATATAAAAGAAAATTGTGCTTTCGTCTTTCTTTTTTTTTTTGAAAATCATGTTTAAAACCTTATTATGGGTTAGTATTGACCAGGATATGCACCAGTTCAAAGAAGACATCGAATTCCAAGCACGTCAATTAACTGCTGCAAAATAAGATGCACTTGCGTATTATACCACGTCGATGAATTTCACTCAATAAAAAGATTTTGCAAGTTCAGAAGATGTCGCCCAATGCTATCATCGTTGTTAATGTTGTGTGACAAGCGCGGGAAAAGTTTCTTTCTATTCGCTGCATCTCACAGCATTTTGTGACAAATCTATACGGAACTTTATCACCAACCTTCTGAGACGTCTTTTGTTAGGGAAATTTAATTCCCTACCTATTTCCAATCAACTCCAAAAAAGAGGACAGGGATTCCTTATTATGCAGATTAGATAAAGTAAAGGGTGTTTTTTTAGAGGTATAGAACTTTAACTTGCAATAAAACAACGATGTTGCAATAACGACAAACAAACAATTATTCGATTGACATGAATTTTTTTTTATTCGAAAGATAATCTTGTGGCATTACATTTTAAATATGATTTCTGGCATAGGACTTCCACGGCTGGCTCGCGGATGTAGTCCAATCTGGACGTCCAATTTTCGATGACTTTTTCAACATTTGTGGCCGTATATCGGCAATAACACGGCGAATGTTGTCTTCCAAATGTTCAAGCGTTTGTGGCTTATCCGCATAGACCAATGACTTTACATAGCCCCACAGAAAATAGTCTAGCGGTGTTAAATCACAAAATCTTGGAGGCCAATTCACAGGTCCAAAACGTGAAATTAGGCGGTCACCAAACGTGTCTTTCAATAAATCGATTATGGCACGAGCTGTGTGAATGTTGCGCCGTCTTGTTGGAACCACAGCTCCTGGACATCATGATTGTTCAATTCAGGAATGAAAAAGTTAGTAATCATGGCTCTATACCGATCACCCATTGACTGTAACGTTGTGGCCTTCATCGTTTTTGAAGAAGGATTCCACCAGCCCATAAAGCGCACCAAACAGTCAGTTTTTCTGGATGTAACGGTGTTTCGACATACACTTGTGGATTAGCTTCACTCCAAATGCGGCAGTTTTGTTTGTTGACGTAGCCATTCAACCAGAAGGGCGCTTCATCGCTAAACAAAATTCGCTTATGAAAATCGACAATTATTTTCGAAATAAAATTGCACAATTTGAAAGCGTTGTTCAGGCGTGAGTCTATTCATGATGAATTGCCAAACCAAACTGAGAATAAATCACTTGACAGCTGTTAAATCGGTCGCCATCTTGGAAAGTAATGTCAACTTAAACTTCTATACCTGGAAAAAAACACTCTGTATTTAAGTCAAACGGAATAGTAAAGTGGGAGACAGTAGGAGAGGGAGATTGAAGCAGGAAGTTATAATAGTGAAGTTAGAGATTTATTATTGAAGATTTCTAGGTGTATAAATTAGGCACAGGAAGAGTTGAGATTCAGTGGGGGTAAATATTGATTTATAATTAATGTCTCATTAAAGTTTTATATTAGGAGTGAGATTAAAGTTAAATGTTCAGTAGGAACATTATTGAATATAATTCTGGGATCTCTTATTGTGGTAATCTCTGCGTGATTGATATTCTAATTGTTAATTAATTGGATCATTAAATATTTAAGTTAATATAAAGGAAAGTCCCTTTTAAACCTCATAAAGCTATTTTGATTTATTTGTTATTAAAAGTCTTTGATTCTATTTGGGAAAGATAACCAAATAAAGAAAGTTATTTATAAAAATGGCTACTGGTTCTTCTTTGACTCAAAATTATTCTCGTTCTCAAAGTGAGATCCAAGGGGATCTTCACAATTTGGCCGCATCTTTTCATTTGAAAAAATTTGATCGACGATATAATATGTAAGTACTAAGGTTTCTTTCCCGTGTTCTCGGGAAATAATAAGATTTCTGTACTTTTTCTATTTTCGGGAATTATACTTCGTTCCCGGGAATCGATTGTTTGATGAAAAAGAGGGTTTGTTAGGATTCCAAAACACGCTGGAATAGTTTTTTGGCAATGCTTGAAATGAAGTCGGCGGTTTTAAAAGCATTATAATTGAGATTAACGAACAGCAAATGATGGACGATGCAGAGTTTGAGAGTACAACTGTAGCAGGCTTAAAGTCAGTACAAATTGGCTTAGAAAAATGAGGCAGTCGAAATGCAACTTTGCTAACTGCAGGAGGAGTATTTTCTTTCGTTATTGGAGATTTGAACGAACAAAATTCAGAATTTGCGAAAAATAGGAAACACTCTCGAACCCAAAGAATTAATGAGAGATGCAACGTTAATTGAATAGGATTAATGAAATACCTGAATTTTGGGAGAAAATACGAAGCAGTTGCCGTTACTGTCGATATTTCGCGATTACCTAGCAAAAATTGTTTGGTTAGACAAGCTCAAATGAGAAAGAGAGTGATAGGGACAAGGCTTTTCTGCAAAGAAGAGGAATCAATATCCAACTCCTCACACTCAGAAGAAGAGAGCATGGAGATTTTCAAAGAAAAACCTCTGACGTTGGACGAAAAATTGGAGAAAGCAATTTACTCTAAAACAAAAGTTTTATATTGTTCAACAAAAACAAACAAACAAAACAAGTAATAGTTTCAACAAAATCATGAAACAAGAGATTCAGTTGTTCGACTCGACCGGAAACCCATCACAAAACATTCTAAAACTATGTGAGGCCTTGAAAACAATTCCTCCAACGTCAGAGTGGAAGCCAAGAGAGCATTTTCTGCGGCCGGACTGTTCGTCACAAAGCTTTGAACTAGGCTCAGTGATAAAAGTATAAATTGCTTATGCTTTCTGAAATCCTATTTTAAAAATAAATAATCAATCTTTATGTATAAAAATCTTCTGTGCGTGTGTATGTCACTAAACTCCTCCTAAGCGGCTGGACCGATTTCGATGAAATTTTTTGTATGGGTTCAAGTAAATTCGAGAATGGTTTAGATTCACAATTCGGTCCGATATCGCAATTAGTTAAAAAGATATTAATTAAAAACATTCAAAAATACAACTCACAATTCATCTGCATTGTTGTAACAACGCTATTGTTATAAACAAGTAATATATAAAAAAATTTTAAATCAATTCCTACTTAGATCAACCAAGAAAAAATTTATTTTAGCTACTTTTTATTAAATAGTTGTAATTAATATAAATATGTATATACATATGACAGAATCACAACATTAAGTGGTAATTAATTTTTATTAATTATCATTAAAGTATCGTTTTGTCATCCAAAACAATCGTGTATATAAAATTTCATTTCAACTGAATGCTTTAACACGTGAGAAAAACACCTTTTCAAATTTTGACATAAGTCGCCAACGTGGCTGTATTTGTAATTTTTTAAATAATTAGTTTTAATCAATTAATTTTTATTAATTATAGTTAAATTATTGTATTGTCATCCAAAAGAATCATGTACATTACATTTCAGTTCAATTGAGCGCTTTAAAATGTATTTTTATTAACGATTGAAAATTCCACCAAGATAAATAAATAAATAAACAAACAAACAGATAAAATATGTATAGACATCGTGAGCTAATAGTAGGAATTGAAAAAGACGCAAGTTAGCGTCGAAAATTGATTTTCAGCCAAACTGGCCAAACCCAGTCTTTATTGTTAAGAAAATGCAGACGAATCACGCTTTTTAGCGTTTTTAATTAATATCTTTTCAAATAATCTTTATATATGTAATTCTTCTGTGCGTGTGTATCTAACTCCTCCTAAACGGCTGGACCGATTTTGATGAAAGTTTCTGTCTGTTCCAGTGGACTCGAGAATGGTTCAGATTTATAATTCGGTTTAGAAATGTTTATTTAATTAATTTTTTATTTATAAATTGTTGATCTTGGAATGTTTTACATTGGATCCTACAGACTGCGCTACGATCGCAGTATCGAATATTAAAAAATCTTTTATTTTGAATTTAAGATTTGTGTACAGGACAACGTCTGTCGGGTCCTCTAGTTTATTGTATACACTCAGGAACATTGAAAATAGCGACCCAAGAAGGAAGCTAAGTACAATCGCGAAACTTTGCAAATAAGTACAGCGTAATGTGTTATGCAAATGATTCAAGTTTTGTGCCAATACGCATGCTCATACACGCCGAGGTGGCGCTACAATCAGGAAGAGGGTTCTATATAAGCCAGAGCAAACTCGAAGATTCATAAACGTGACGATTACCCGCCGATTGTAGGAAGACTTTGGTAAGCGAAACATGCCAGGTAAACGTGCTAGAAGACATTTCTCACAGTTGAGCGAGTTTGAGAGAAGCCTGTTCATCGGGATGAAAACTGCAGGCTGGTCGACGCGCCGTTTCGCTGGCCAGGTGGATCTTTCGGAGTGTGCCGTTAAACATTGTTGGGAGCAGTGGACACGAGAAAGTACCCACGCGCGGAAAACCGGGTCTGGAGCGACCAGGAAGACCACGAGGAGAGAGGATCGAAGGATCGTGCGGCAAGCACTTGTGGACCCCACAGTTAGTCATTCAACGATACGAGCAGACGTAGGCGCAGCAATTGTTCCCCAAACAATTTCCAGACACCTTGCAGAAGCAAATCTTAAATCCAAGCGCCCTTTCCATGCGCTCCCTTTAACACCGGAACATCGGAAACTGCGTCTACAGTGGTGCCAAGCCAGATCAATGTGGAATGTCACAGATTGACAAAAGGTTGTGTTTAGTGATGAATCCCGGTTTGTTTTGGGGACAGATGATAACCGTGTACGGGTGTGGAGGCACCCTGGTGAGCGGTACAATTCCCCCACACTGTTCTACGTCACACTGCCCGCACAGCTGGTGTAATGGTCTGGGGGGCCATAGCCTATGATAGCCGGTCCACTTTAATTGTGATGCGTGGAACCTTAACGGGCCAACGTTACGTTGATGATATTCTTCGACTCCATGTAGGACCTTTCCTGAATGGTCTCCAAGATAATGCTCGTCCGCATACAGCAAGAGTTGTTCAAGACTTCCTACGTCATTTTTAGACTTCCATGGCTGGCCCGCTCCCCCGATTTGTCCCCTGTTGAGCACGTGTGGGATCAGCTAAAACAGCAGTTGCCGTCGTGTCACTCTGTACATGATTTAGAGTTCACTGTTCAAGATTTGTGGCCCATCTGCCTCAGGACAACAGAAGGTGTCTAATCAACTCAATGCCGGACCGTGTGGCGGCATGTATTGCAGCTGGAGGTGGTCCAACGCGCTATTGAAGTTGCCCAGTATTTGGATCGCTGCACACCTGTATTCGTTTAATTGTCTTGTTTTTGAGATCAAGTGAATCTCTCATCTGTGTCATTATGTGTATTAAATTTCATTTCAATCCGATGCTTTCTTCTTGGATCGCTATTTTCAATGTTCCCAAGTGTATATTTTTTTGTATTTTTTAACTTTTGTAATTAATAAGTATTAATTTTGGAATTTATATGCATCTTTATTTTATATAATTATTATTGATTTTATTTAAAAATAACTTTTTTTTTAAAATTTTTTTTGAAATTTTTATGTATTCCCGGAAATTTCGGGAGCGATAATTACATTCCCGGGAATGGAAAAACCCGGGAAATCAGAAAGTAAGTACCCCAAATAAGACACTTCAATGATCTTATTTGTTTCTAATGTAGAAATGGTTGTGAAGTAATTTTTCGTTACAGATATTAAAAGATGGCTGGAAAGCAGACTGGATACGATTTCTGGAACAATGTACTCCACAGTCCCCGGTATGTCGCCGCTCCAATGGTCGACATGAGCGAACTGGCTTTTAGAATGCTCTGTCGTCGATATGGTGCTCAATTGTGCTACTCTCCAATGCTTCACAGCTCGCAGTTTTCGCAAGATTTCTTGTATAGAAAAGATAATTTCTCGACTTGCGTGGAGGACAGACCTTTGATTGTACAAGTAAGGTGTTTTCAAAAGTACTAAAAAAAAAATATTTCTTTGAGTTCAGTATTAAATATTTTTCTTCCATGCGTAAGCTTTAACGGCTAGAAATGCAAAATATACTGCTTGGCCAAAAAAAAAAAGTCACCACTGGAGTTGAAAGTTTTTAAAAGAGCTCAGGGCGCGCACGCGTTGAGCATAAGTTATCACCCACGATCAGTGACGTCTTGAGATTTGCCTATACCAGGGATGGCAATCAATGGCATGCGACGTAATATTTTGGGCATGCCACCATGGTTTGCATTTAGTTCAAATTAACGAAATTCGCATTTAACTACGGTGAGTGAAATCAATCGCCGCGACCAAACGCGAATGATTGGTCGTGGTGTCACAGAAAGCACACTCGTTAGTTATTCTCTTGTCTAATTTATGTCTCGGACTGCAATTGCTAATGTTGCGAAGTTTGTCTGCGCATAGCATAGTCAATTTCATTGACACTACTGTATTTTAAAGTTTATTTGTATTATATTTACGATTTTTAACCATTATTTTTAACACGGCTGGTTCAGCAAAAAGACAATAGGTGCAAAATAGTTAATGTAACAGAGAATTTCAAACTTGGTGAATCGAGAAATATGGCATGATTAGTAAAGATGACAAAGCGATGTGTGTCTAATGTTCTGGAAAAGTTTCATGTTGAACATCGTCTGTAAAACGAATTCCAGACACATTTAACTGTTCGAAGAAGGTGGCATGCGGTATTTTAACCATATTTTCATTTGGCCTGCGAGTCATTGTTTCCAGAGATGAATAACATTAAAGACTCGTGTAGAAATCGTTTGGCAGATGACTCCAATTCAGCCTGCACTCTGCTAAAAGTAACATCATGCAAACCCACTGCGATATTTATCATCTATTCTGCAACAACAGAGGTCACACTACTTTACAATTGGAATTACACGTACAACTAAAACATTTACTACTATACAGTGCAAAATGGAATTTTTCCGTAGTAAATAGAGAGTTGTGAGTTTATTATTTTTCCAATAATCCTAAGTCAAAATTATTTGATGGCACGTCTATGCCACACTAAACATTTATCTAGAAAAAATGGCACGTGGATGTAGAAAGGTTGGCCACCCCAACCAGCCATCCTTTCAAGTACGTTGTCATACAAACCATAACCCTTAATGGTCGAGAACGTCTCCAACTGCCGCCGCCTTTCGACTAACAGTTCATACAAATACAATTTATTAACAAGTCTCAACAACCCAAGTTAGTAAATGCACCTTTAAATAAATATGGGAGTAAAAGCGAGGTAGACGAGATCACTAATATTTAATTAGAAATGGAATCACTTACTCTTGGAACATTTTAGCCATACACATTCGAAATGATCCAAGTTACGTTCGAAGTTAGTCTACTTCAAGCCGACATTAATCCACCTTAAATATCTAATTGACCAAATCGTCAATCTTAAATATTAAGCAAATAATCTAAGAATCACTCTCGACTAGCTTTCTATTACCTTACGCTAACCACTAACTTCTATCACTTAGCTCCTATCCTCTCTCTCTCTCTATCAAACCTGAAAGTTAATACATAAATTTAAGCCTTTATTTGCATAAGTCGCGTCTTCTTCGGGAGAAAGTTTTCAATAGAATAATGTGTAAAGAAACAGTTTTCCCCCAAGAGGATTAGTAGGAGGTTCGCGAACAGGTTCGTTACAATGGTGTTTTTGGGTAGTAGTCCAAGAAACGGATATAACATCGTAATGCACTACTGTTGACATAAAATTGCCAGTTTCTCGGAGACTGTGTTCATTTGACGATTCCAATCATTTGGGCCGTGGTCTTATTGAAGCCGAGACTCCATACCTTAAAACGTCTCTGCCTTCCTTTAAATAATGTCGGTACAAGCAACAATGCCACAAACAGTTATTCGCAGTCGTGTAAAGGATTGGTTAGCAAGGGGACTGCTGAAATGGCCAGCATTGCTTTGGCCAGTGTATTATCAAATATCGGAAGGATGAATGTAGACCCATCGGAAAATGTGTGCTCGAAGACCGAACAACATTGAAACAAAAATCCCATTTCTCAGGCGAATGACGTTACATAAGGAAAACATGCACATAGACCACTTTTATGGGGGAGGTTAAATTTAAAAAAAAAAAAAAACGTAAGCACACCGAGATGTAATCTTTATTTAAAAATTAAAAATTTGTTGGCGTGTATGTCACTGAAAACATGAGTTGTTTCAAAAAAATATAAGTAGTTTATTAAAAATATGCTGTCTTTTTGGGGATTTTGATATTATTATTGTATTGTAGGATTCTCACTTCTCTTGAATGTTGTAGATGTTCTGTTTAATTTAGGAACAGGGCGCACACAGACTATTTGTATGGGACACAAGAGTTAATTAATCTGCGTTTTTGTGTGTAACTTGTGTTGAAAAAATACTGACAATGATTCAGAGAAATAAATTTAATATAATTCAATCTTCTATTATAGTTTTTATAAATGTAACTTGGGATTGTATCACAATAATAGTAAGACCAAATTATGTAATTTGATTTTAAATTGCTGCACTTAAATACCAGAAAAACTATTCATTTATTTATCCAACGCCCGTGCTTGGCTTCTTGACCCTTTGACCTCGATCCTCCCTGTACCGACACTACAACACAACTACAGCAAAGATAAAAAAAAACAACAAAGAAACAAGCAAATATTGAAAACTATGAATTAGTAATCATTATTTAACATAAAGTAGTTACTGTGAAATGTTTGTCTCTCAATATGACTTTCCTGCGTCGTTCGTGAGTAGACTGAAAATAACCTTCTACAAGCTATTAAACATTTTCCGATAAATAATTATAATCGATTTTTCTGGGAACATTTATTTTTGTGGCCAGATTTGGTGAATAATTGTTATTTGGGGATCAAATTTGTCATCACTGTTACGAGCAACAAGAAAAGAATATTCTTTCTTCCCTTACAAACGGTCTTTCCCTCCACGATACCTTTTCGACAGAGAAACGAATTAAACTTTCATTAATAATATTCCAGATTGACCAAGTCAGACAAGATCCACACGACCGTTGACCTGAAAAGTCGAGCACAGAAATGGATTAGAAAAGTCCATACAACTCAAGATAGGCCAAGAAGCTTGGGGATCGTGACATTTGACATAGATGGAGAAAATTTTAAAATTTATAGCCTCCCTCAGTGTGCAAGAAAATATCCTTGCTAAGAGCTGCTTACAGAGTGAGAAAGACAAACTAATGGGATTCTTGAGCTTGAGATGGTTTAGGAAATAGGATTTTCACGGACAATCTTTTGAAGAATGTTTGAGGGCAAAATATCCATCTTAAGACTTCAGTGCAGCCGTAATGGAGGTATCAATTGATGTTTATGAGTGGTGAAACAAAGAAACTGTACTTTAGTGATTCTCAGTAGTTACAGTGTTACAGTTTTACTCAACAACTCATGCACCCATGTGCAATAAAAAAGAGCGCCAAGAAAAGTTTTTTACACTCATATTGTTGTAAATTAAATGTAAAATGAATAGATGGCGCTGCAAGTCATCCGAGAGTTAAAGTTTTTTTAGCTTGTAGAATCAGTAATGTAATGTTCTTTGTGTTGTGTACATGTCTTCTGTGTCGTCTAAGGAAATACACCAAAATGTTGTCTCTAATGCCACCTGTCTGACATAGTCAGATCGAGGCCCACGAAATTCATGGCAAGGGGCTAGATGTACGCCTGTCGTTGGCCTTAGCCTTGAGCATCATACAGGTGACAGTACGATTTAGCTCGGTTCCACCCCAATTTTGAGAGAGAACACTCTGGGGGAGGGTTGGAGCCTCCCACCTCTCATCCCCTGCCACCAACCTCACGAGAGGACTTGCGGCTCGACGGAGAGTAACCCCATGCCACGAAGGCACTATACATTTACAAACATCCACGTCTTCACCGGGATTGGAACCCAGGCCCTACGGCACAGTAGTCAGCTTCGCTAACCACTATACCGGATGGGCGACACCCAAATGTGTAAAAAGGTGGACTGAATTATTGGAATAACATAAACATATAATGGATATAAGCGTCTGACTGGCCAATGTAATTAAAGATTACGGAAATATAACACATATCCCTCTTTGTATTACGAAAGATATACACACGGTGATTCTACGGGAAGAAACGCTTGGCGCACTCCGAATCACGCCAAGGCGCCATAATTATTTCCAATTTGAAAAAATTCTGTGATGCATATAAGTGCAGAATTCTTGTTTCACTAATATTTTAAGTTTTTATGACAGTTTTATTTTATACATTCTTTTGATAAGTTATATGTTCTCCTTAGTTTTGTGCGAATGATCCTAATGTTTTTGTCAATGCTGCCAGCATGGTATCATCGGAATGCGACGCCATTGATCTGAATTTAGGATGTCCTCAAGCCATCGCAAAGAAAGGTTTGTTCTCTTGTTACTTTTTCTTTGATTCCCATGACACTGAAACTTTTTTTTATTTTCTTAAAACTAGGCATCCATTGCATCAGAGACTGTGCTTTCATTTTTAGTGTTAAAGTCATGTCAAATGTTTTTGTTTAATTTAGTGTAAATATATTTAAAAATTGTAAAAAGCATCGATAATCACAAATCAATCACTAATTCGCCAAGTTGCACTAAAACAGGATCCAATCTTTATTTCAGGCTACTATGGATCTTTTCTTCAAGAAGACTGGGATCTCATCAGAGGATTGGTTCAAAAAGCTTCATCTGAACTTCCGGTACCTGTCACTTGCAAGATCAGAATTTTGCCCGGACATTTAAAACAATCGGTCGAGTATGCAAAGTAAATAGTGCGGTGGTTTTTTTTCTCAATTCTTACTATTAGTTCACAAATTTCCTATATCTTGTTCAAAAATTTTTTCAATCATTAATAAAATACATTTTAAAGCGTTCAATTGAGCTGAAATTTTATATATATATATATATTATTTACAGTAATTTAATTATAATTATTAAAAATTAATCGATTAAAACTAATTATTCAAAGAACTACAGATACAGCAACGTAGGCATCATTTTTGGCGACTTAGCGACCATTTTGGCTACGCCTCAAAACTTTAAAAGCTTTTTTTCTCACATTTTAAAGCGTTCATTTGAGGTGAAATTTTCTATACGCGATTGTTTGGGGGTGACAATATGATAATTTAATTGTAATTAATTAAAATTAATGAACTGAAACTATAATTATTTAAAGAATTACATATACAGTCACGTTGACTTCATTTTTAGTGACTTGGGTCAAAACTTTAAAAGATTTTTTTCCCTCACGTTTTAAAGCATTAAGTTGAACTGAAATTTCATATACACGATTATTTTAGATGACAATACGATACTTTAATAATAATTAATAAAAGTTAATTGCCATTTACTATTGTGATTCTGTCATAATATATTAATTGTAATTATTTAATAAAAAGTAACTAAAATAAAATTTTTCTTTGTTGACCTAAGTAAAAATTGACTTAATTTTTTTGTATTGTTATCAATGCAATCGATAAGAATTGGTTTTCTAAGATGGGAACTTAGTTTTATGTCATTGATGAAAATGTACTTGACAGAAAAATCCGTCGCAGATGAATATGAGATTTGCTCCTTACTTTTTTTTCGCTGTTTATGTAGAGAATGGATAGTTTCGGATAATATCCCCCATGTGTTTGTGTTGACCTTATGAAATTCATTTCAGGATGTTGGAGCACGCGGGTTGTTCAGTGCTCACTGTGCACGGGCGGACTCGGGAGCAGAAAGGCCACGCGACCGGCTTAGCCTCCTGGGAAGTGATCCGAGAAATCAAGGCCAACGTGAAGATACCGGTGATTGCCAATGGAAACATTCTCACCTTCGACCACGTCCAAGATTGCCTCCGGTATACGGGAGCAGATGCCGTCATGTCAGCGGGTGATATTTTCTAAGATTTATATACAATAGATGGAGGATTAATGTAAAAAAAGTTTAATAATGTTTGTGTGTGTATGTAAATTACGCCCGCCAACGTCCTCTCGGACATACGGCATCTTGCAGTCCAATATAAATCAGATGTTGCACTAGCAGGAGGGAGAACTCCACAGTTGTCTTGCGAGAGAACATGAAGTTGAGTGGGGCAATCGAATAGATTTACAGAGAGGTCAGAACTGTGAATCAGTCAGGCCAATCTTAAACAGACGGGCATGTAGATTATCATATCCGGTGATGACTCTGAAACATGTCACACCCTCCACCCTAGGTAGGGCAAAAAACTGAGCACGTCTTTGGCCATCGAGTAAACGAGACCAAGATTTGCCAACAGCCAGCTCTGTAAGAGTGGAAATTCTTTTCTGTCGAAATTTGTCCTTGAGAAGTCGCTTGACGTTTCGAAGAGGCATCGGAAGGCAAGGTGGATGCAGCGTCGAAGCCTCTTTGGCCAACTTGTCAGCTTGTTCATTTCCATGAATGCCGCAATGGGATGGCATCCATTGGAGAACGACCTTTCTTCCGGTGCTAAGAAAAGAGTTAATAAGTTGTTTGCACTCGAACTCAAGTTTTGATGGGAATAGATTGTAGGCAGGTACGCGGTCTTAATTGTAGCTTGAGAGTCAATGATTATTACAATATTTTGACCAGGAGTAGCACCAATAGCTCTAAAAGCCATAAATATTGCAAAAGTCTCACCATCAAAATAGTTTGACCAGGCACTAAGGGCTTCTTTAAGATTAAAAGAGTTGGAGAAAGCACCAGCTCCAGCCCTACCAAAGGAATCTGTGGCAGAGCCATAAGTAAATACATGTAACCACTTTGATAATGTAAACCTAACATATTTCAAGCCGTTCCTGGCATATGAACAGGGAATGAAAAAACGCCGTATATGTACGGTATGTTTTTAAAAATCTAAGCAGTAGTTTACTGCCATTCCCGATAAGGCATTTTATTCAAATGAATTAGCAGCTTGTACTAATGGGCTATCCACGAGGGTTTTCTTCCACCCATCCCAATTGGCACTTTCAGTTTGAACAACATCTTGATACGCCGAATAATATGTGAGGTAGAGTACGCCATCTATTGATTTGTGTTAGTGGAGCTCCTATCAATGTTTGGAACTAAGCCTGCGTTGAATCGTCAAAGCATCCCCTTTTATTGTCTTGTTTGCATATCACGTAATAATTCCTAGTGTTTCAATTAATGAAAGTAAATTATTAGTTCCATTGGATTGTTTGAGTTGTATTCAATTGATTTTCCACCCAGGCTGCTTTCGGATCTCCTTGGAATTCTAATAATAAGAGACCTTAACCAACATGCAGAAAGCTGACAGTGCACACACACAAAAAAAGTGTATGAGCATAATTTAAAATTCGCCAAACCAGGAAATATTTTAGGTAGCATTGCACAGAAAATTATTGATAAAATTTAGTTCCTTTTCGCGTAAAATAGATAAATTTTCCCAAAATGAATAGGAATAGATAAATATTCATTCTACATGATCTTGGTAATAAGTATATGGACGACTGTTTCGAAAGAAGAAAAAGGGGAAATTATATTACTTTTGGAGTAAATAAATTTAGTTAAGGTGTCGCGCCCCGGGAGGTCATGGGTGTGGGAGGGTTCGAGCATGAAGCAGACATGATCTTAGCATAACAAATTTTATTTAGCCCTTAACACTTCACGAAATGCACTTTTATAACTTTGGGTGCAATAAGAAATCTTAACCTGAAATCAGGTAACTAAAATATCGAAGCTAATTATCTTGATTGAAGCTCATTGAATGTTTCTTCTGGAAGCCTGATTAAGCTCTAAATTCGATCACTTCCTGACGACGTCTCCATCAAATCTATAGCTTGAGATTGCGCTACCACTAGTCGCTATCTACTAACTTTTGGAATTCTGCTTAACAATCAACGCTTAATCATTACGACTGGCACTTAAATAGTAGTTACATTTGCCTGAATCAAGTCATCTGTACGGAAAGCGGTTTTTAACCTAAAATTCCAGTTAAAGAATATTTTCCCCAAGAAGATTAGTAGAAGACCCGAGTAGAACAAGTTTCAAAGGGGAAATTTTTTTTAAAGGATCTAAAGCTGTAGTTTATCATTTTCTTTTAAAACAGAACAAGAAGTGTAGAATGTAAGAAAAAAATAGAAGACTATCGCATCTCTCTCGGCAGAAAGGAATGGTTATTAGAAAGGCTCGCCTGAAAGAAGAAACTGAAATTGAAATTAGAAGGAATTTTAACTTAGCAAATTTTGTGAAAGAGGTTCCATGCTTTTAATTTAAAATATTGTGAATAAAAATCCTATCATTTGGCATGCAAAATGAAGACCTTATCCTCCTCTTAAAAGTGTACATAAAAAAAGCAAAGAAATTTATATTTATTGGTTATAGGTACCATAGGTTGTGGCGACGGCTTTTCCCAATTGTCTCCAGCACGACGATATTACCCAATTAGATACATCCACTACAAACACTATGACGAAACAGAGTTTGGCGTGTTTGGTTTCATGGTCCCTAAAATCGATTAGTTCCAAGAAAACACATTTATCTCCACCCAAAATGCCCAGGGACGTCCTAGCGCATGGCCCAACTCGGCGGGGGCTTCGTTTCGCTCTCGACTCTGTCTTAATAAGATCATGATCCGGATAATTTTAATGGTCAAATATTATTCCCGTACAGATTCGCTGAAAGACAGGAAAGTTCAAACTGCCTGTCAACTGGTAAAAGTGGTAAGACGACTGCATTGTTATGTGATGACTGTTGTCCAGGCCTAGGCCTAATACCATAAACAATCATTCAACTCATTGAGTCGAAATGCGACCATCGGTCCAGCCGGTTTGTGCCTAGGTTTTAGAGATTGTGAGTGGGGCACATTTATTTGTTTCAAATTACAGTTTGAACGAGTATTTGGCATTGCATGCTACTGTCTACTTGTAAAGATCTTAGGTAGGGCCTGTGTGTGTGCTTTTGCATTGGGGCACAGAGCCTCAAAAAATATTAAGATTTCTGTGGACACAAGTCAAGACGTCCCTGAAAATGGCATATAGTAAAAAATTTTCTGAGGGGACTTAATTAACTTTCGCAGCAAACGAATATTTCTGTCATCGATGTATTCTGAAAATTTTTTTAAATTAAGAAGAGGTTCTTAAAATTTTTAAATTAGGTTAAGAAACTTCGAAATTTAAAAATTCAATTTGTGATAATCTCTTTTCTTATGATAACTTCTTTCAAGGTCTCTCGCTGACACCTAGACGTGCCATAAGTTCTGATACAAAAATTTGAGATCGACATCAGCGACTCAAATGCAGAAGAGTATTTCAAATTTTGTTTATTAGAGGTCTCTTGCAATATTTTTTAGATAATTGTTGCCTTCCACGCATATTGTTCTAAATTAGTCCAAGCTTTACTACCGTGGACAGAAACGTGTAACAGATATTTCTTTGCATCCAAAAAGAAAAGAAAAATCCCTTTAGTAATTTTTTAGGCTCTCAGACATCAAAAAGTTATACATTTATCGAACCAGCAAGATATTTTCTGAACAGCATTGCAGACCCTAGTAGATAGGGCGGTCGTCCGCTATCGGTGAGAACACCAGCTCACTTCAAAGCAGTCAGGGTGAAAACTAGTCAAGTCTTTGTAGAAAGAAGACTCATCTAACTGAACAGATGGACGTGTCAAAAAGAACAATGTATCGAATAGAAAAGAGGTAGTCTTACAAAGAAATTAAAAAGCCAGAGGTACCTTACAGCAAAAGCACTGCTGTGGCGGCATGCTCATAACGGCTGTAGACGAATTCCGTTTACCTACGAGAAAAGTTTTGACGAATCTTTCAACCACCAGAACCAAAGTGTATATTCAAGGAGTGCCCACGAAGCTAAAAAGAAGACGTGCAGAGAACTCAACTTTTGGCTTCCCTTATGGTTTGATGTTATGAAGTCAACGATTCCTTTTTACAAGAAAAGAGTGTAAATCACGGCAAAAGTTTATGAAAACACTGCCTTAGAACCAATGGTGGAGAGGTCCTGAACGTAAACTTGTTCAATGGAAACGATTGGACTTTTCAACAGGACACTGTTTATGCCCATTAGGCGGTAGTTAAAAGATAACTTTATAGAACACAAAGATTGGCCTTCCAGCAGTCTTAATTTCGACTGTAAATTGTGGTTATTATTGGAGACTTTTAGAACACAAATATTGGCCTCCACATGTCTTGATTTTGACTGTAAAATGTGGTCAGTGTTGGAGACTTTATAGAACACAAAGATTGGCCTTCCAGCAGTCTTGATTTCGACTGTAAATTGTGGTCAGTGTTGTAGACTTTATAGAACACAAAGATTGGCCTTCCAGCAGTCTTGATTTCGACTGTAAATTGTGGTCAGTGTTGGAGACGAAGATGTACCAAAAATAGCATACCAATTAGAACAGTCTTAAACGTTTTACCTCTTTAAGGAAAACAGAGATGGAAATTCCCATGAAGCTAGTGCGTGACTCGATAGATGATTGGCCAGAGACTTAAGGCCTGTGTCGTCAAAGGTGATTGTTTTGAATAAAAAGTGCTATATATATTAAATTTAATTGTAAAACTAAGAGGATTTAGTTTTAAATTTGATTATAAAGTTGTTAATTCCTTTTGTAATTGTATCAGAACGTATGTGGCGCGACCAGGTACATTATCATAGCGTAGATTAACTCCTAACAAAATTTAAGTAGTTTTTTTGTGCTTATCTGTCTGCAGTCTTTCATTAGGATGAGCACAGTTGGAATTTTATGCTTAAGATTCATGGATTATACTTAAAATGTGACAAAGCAACATTTTTGGAATTATTAATCCGTAATAAATATAATTATTATCCCGTAATGTATTACATCTAAATAGTTATTTAATGCTCTTTTATCAATTATTTTCTATCTTTTATAGTTACTTAATTTTCATTTAGAAGTAAAAATGTGTGTATAATAGTTAATTCTTTTTTTTTCTTTGAAAATTAAAATTAAACGATGTTTTTACTGCATATTTAATAATTCAAGTGTAACATTTTTTGAAAAAATTTCAGAGGCTTTATTACACAATCCTGCATTATTTTCTGGGACGAATCCCCCTGTTTGGAAAATAGTGCAACAATATTTGCAGCTAGCTGAAAAATACGACACACCCATCAGATGTGTGCGTTGCCATTTATTTAAAATTCTGTACTTATGGTAAAAAAGTTTTTCTAATTTTATATAAATACTAAGTTGTTTTTGTAATGATTGGGAATTTTTAAAATTTATCTATGAGATGATTAATGATCCAAGGATAACCTAATTGATTTTGAAGTGAAGTAAGAAATTCTCTTGGACGTTTAAAATTTTTTTTTTAATACGACTAATTTTAATATAATCAAACTTGATTTTTTTTAAACGCAGTCAGATTGTGTGTGTATTTTGCATGTAAACCGCTAATTAATTAATTCTTGTATGTTCTAAATTTTTTTCTTAAATTATACATTAATGCAAATTTGCTGGAATAGAATTTTTTTTTCGAGGGTTATGTCATTACATTCCTGAATATCTTTAAATTTTCAGTACATTTAATTGACAATCAAATTTAATTTTCTGTCATTATTACTGTCCTGTCTAAACATTATTAATTTTTTTGCTATTATTTCAAATTTTCCTCGGTGACTTCTTAGCTCCAGTTACATTTTGATATTATGGAATAAGTTTAATGAAAAATAATAAAATTTTTTGTTTGAACAACATCACTTAAAGTTTTCTCTTTTTATGTTCTGCTAAAAATTCTTAATCATTTCTTGCAAAAATAATAAAATAAAATAAATGTTTCTAGTGTCTGTGAGGCATGAGGGGCTCTAAATAGCCTTTGAGCCTCAAGACCTCTCGTGCGTTCGGCGGAATCGGAGGAGGCCCCCGACCACCTCCAGAGCGTTCTGCCTCAAAATTGGGGTGAAACCGCGCCAGATCGTACTGCCACTTGTATGGTGCTCAAACGACAGGCGTGCCCTTTGCCGCGATGAATTTCGTGATCATCCATCTGACACCGTCAGACAGGTGGCATTATCAACACCAATGCATCATTTAACACTTGCTGAAATAAATTTCCTTTTTTACAAAACTTAGTATGAAATTATGACAAGTCATCAAAAGTGGTAGTGCGTTTTTCGTAGTTTCCATTTCTAATTACCTCTAGATTTGACTTTTAACAACTAAAAAAGAACTAACTTTTATAATGGCAATAGATGAATTGACTTAATTAAACAAAAAAAGTATTATAGTTTTTTTTTCACCCAACATGGTCTGAATTGGCAATTGTTAGTTCTAGAGATATTTGAAAACACTGTTAGGGATTATATACTGGATTATTACGTGCGAATGATTCATAATTAAAAATTAAATATTATTCATAATTAATTAATAATAATAAGTAAATTATTATTAATAATTAAATTATTATTAATAATTATGCATTTATTAATTAGTAAAAATTAATAATTAATATTAATAATTAAAAATAATATAAACTCAGATACAACCCCTTAATATAACCCCCTTATTCTGTGGTTTCTGATCGTAAATTTGGCTTTGAAAATATTGCCTTAACTTTTAGAGAGACTTTTATTTCACTTTACATCTGATTTTATGCCACCTGGAATCCAGTTTGGTACTTACTACGTTATGATATTCATTTTTTTTTGTAATAATTAAAAAATTTGTAATGTTACTTTTTCCCATTTTTTTTGTATATTTGGAATGAAAAAACAATAATATTATTCATTAATTGATGTAAACAACTTTAAAATGTGTTGAAAAGAAAGTTTTATTTCATGAAATCTTTGATTTATATACTTAGTGGGCTCATTTTCAAAGTCACATTCAAATAAAAAAAGGTTTAAAGCAGAATATTACAAAATACGGTTGAGAAATCAGATATTTGTTGGAAAGTTGTTGAATCACAGTGAAAAATTTCTGCGAAATTATTGAACTATTTGGTTAATTCCCAGCCCCCCGAGTTTTTGCCGAAGATTACAAAAATCATTACAGATTCCCCAAATATCCACGAATTATATATAAAATGTTACGCGGCGGATCGTTTTAGAAATGCAGGAATGTCTACGTAATTAGCCGACTGGTTTTTCTAGAATAAATCGATGTGTTGTTGTTGTTTTCTCAGCAAAACAAAGAAGGAAACAATCGATACACCTGCACAAATCCGTCATAACAAAAATTCTTTCCAAGATCGCACGGGGCAACTGAAACGCCACCGTCAAGTTCTTACGCTCAAATGTTGCTTTCACTCCTAAATGGAGTGTTGCGGGTTCGAATCCTGGAGCCATTGGACTGGAGAAGACATAAACACTGGAGACACACTCTCTGCAGAAGACATATACTCTCTCTCCCCCTAAGATTTTTGGGTGCTTTCAGATCTTTTGCATTTAACAAATAATTTTCAGCGCGCATTCCACAATCGGCGTAAATATGTCGAGGATCAAATGTCCTCCCGTTGGCGTGGTGTGGTAGTTTGGAGAGGTGGTGTTTGCTCAGGTGACGTCCTCGTCAGTCGCGTAACGTAGAATACTAGGCCCCCTGCAATGTCAGGTTTTGGGCCCCAAGCCCAAATACCTACTTGATGTTAATCAGGCTTTGGGCCCTCTAGAACACCTGGGCCTCCCGCAATGCTGGGGTGTACTTAAAGCCACTGGTCCTCGTCATTAGCCAAGGTTCAAAATTACGAGGTCTATCGCCAATGGCCGTTAATCACTCTCATTCCAATGCTGCTTCTTAGCAACGATCTGATATATGTAGTGAAGTCTCTCTCAGGTTTTCTCAACAAGTATTCATTTTAGACTCTTTTAAATGTGTTTCTACCTGTCTACGTAGCCCTTCAATACTTAGCATCATTGAAAGAATATTCTTTTTGACTGCAAACCGTTGTTTCAGCCATAATAATTTTTCAGGAAAGAAATGAACTAAGTCCGAACATAAAATCTACATATATGAAGGAGAAAAGCGATTCATTCATCACGATTTCTCCGGAACTATTAGATCTATTGATCTGAAATTTGGCAGGCATGTTCCTTTCATGGAGTAACGATCCGCTAAGAACGGATCTTATTGAAATCCATTCTCAAAGGGTTACGGGGAATATTGATAAAAAATTCCGTTTTTGAACTATTAAATTTAGACTTGAAATTTGAGTAGCATTTTATTTTATTGAGTAGAGATTCACTAAAAACAAGTTTTGTGGAAATCCACTTCGAGGGAGTGAACTTTAGAAATTCAAGTCCTGTTCTTGTTAAATTAAGAGGTGATGATTAAAAGAACGTTTTTTTTTCAATACAATCGAATTCTTAATGCTATGATTTATATCTATTCATGCAACATCGTGAAATACTTAGCGAACAATCTATTGCTTGGTATATGAATTCATATTGTTGTTATAATTATTTTGACATCTATTCCTTCCTCTTAGTATCTATCAATGTGAAGAACTGCGGCATGTACTTACTGAAGGATCTTCCTTAAAAGACTTTTCTTCTGTTATTGAAATTCTGAAACAGTTTCCCGATAGATTCCCTGTTGTGAAACAAACAGGAGATGAAATGGACAACATTCTCAATTTCCCTTTCGAAATGAAAGGAGACGATCAGAAAACAAGCCATCTCTTTAACAGCAACGAAAATGCAATCGGTGATGAAAATGAAAACATCCTAGAGGATCAAGTGAATGAAAATTATTTACCTCTATGGCTTTGTCATTCAAGACCCAGAATAGCTATCCACGAGTGAGTGAGATTATTTTTGGGTACTTTTCCGTTAACCCGGCGCAATTCTCGCCAATTGTGAATCAAACGCGAGCCAAGTCGCCAAGCGAAGCGAATGACAAAACAGTCAACACAATAAAAGTCGAAAATGTTCAACTATATTACTTAATAGTAAGCAAAACAAGTTCAACTATAAACAAATATTAATGAACTGTTAACAAAACAGTTTTATCCAAAAAGAATACTTATAACTATTGGTTTTTCAGAATACAGTGATGTCCGTGAGAATTTGCTCAAATAGATCGCTTACTCCTCGTTTCCACATAAATTCAGCGAGGAATTTTCAACATTTTTTAAAACAAAAATTAAGATGGAAGAAAGAAAGGAAAACATGCTTTGTTTTCAGCGAATTCAGAGAATAGGGCACAAGGCCTCAAACGAACATTCCCCTTATGGTTGTAAGATATTTGGCGGAATTATACATTATTTGGCGATTTTTTGCTTGCGTCTGGCTAATGGAAAAGTACCTATTTTTGTTTAACAAATTTCAGGTTAAGAAATATGTTTATTTCAGATGTGTTAGAGATATTACATTAGTTTGTATGAAATTTGCTCCAAGTATTAACTCACAAAATTTTCATAAATTAAAAGATAACTTATGAGAATTAAAAATAACTTTTCTTGTAATTAAAGGCGATTTGTTTTTTGTTATTTTTTTAACAAGTTAGTCTAAAAATCAAGTTATATTTTCATTTAATAAAAATTTATATTATTTTTATAATTAGGTACCATAAAGTTGTTTATTATTTTTCTTATTCTTTCATTATATTGTTTATTGTAGCAAAAGTCGAGGATGTTTCAGTAAATATTTTGATTCTAAATTGGAGGAAACAACAGATGAAAATCAAGGAGAATCCTATCTGTCGGTAAATAGTAATCAAAGCTTCATTTCATTTAATTTCGTTTCTTTATTTAATGTATGCTTATGAAGGCATTATTCTTGTCTGTTAGTAATGAAATTAATATTGAAAAATCTGTTATGACATTTCTCTTCCAATTCTTTCTGGAATAGCATATAAAATACATATTTTTACTTATAAACTGATAAGTTTATGTATTATTAGGAATCCAAGACATGAATGAAAATTAGGTAAAATTATTCAGAATTTTGTGAGATTGCCAAGTGTATCAAGGTGCATATAAACTATTCCTGTTTTGATTCCTACTATAGTTCACTCTCTCCATATATATATATATATATATATATATATATGTCATGATTTAAAGTTTTAAAAAGGAACACCTTTATTCGATCATTTCTACATCTGTTCTAACACTGGGAGCAGGGAGGAAAAAAGCATGCCATGGTGGTGGTTTCAAGTGGATAGATAGCACTTGAAAAATACATGTGGTATGTATCACAGATTTTATGATGGTATTTGAAAGTTAATGCTGACACATATGGGGGCTGTTAAATCTAACGATATGGAATTAGACATGTTTATTGGCTAGCCCATATGTTTGGAAGAATTAAATGGGTGATTAGTTTGATACTTGAAGATTTGAACTGAGAAAGATGAGTCAAGTGCTAGATAGGAAATTTAATTTTCAATCTAATTTAACCTTATCGTGCTTTTTTCCTCCCTGCTCTCAGCGTTAGAACAGATGTAGAAATGATCGAATAAAGGTCTTCCTTTTTAAAACTTTAATCTGATTCTGTCTTCAAAATCATGACACACACACACACACATATATATATATATATATATATATATATATATATATATTTGATGCATTTATTTCATAGTTCGTATTTATTTCAAAAAGTTTTATATACTGTGCATTTCCTTTTTTCTTTTTTATTCAAATGTTTCTGTTTGGATTTTCCAATTTTCTTTAGAACAAAACTTAACAAAATTATAAAGTTCAAATTGGAATATAGATACCTTACAAACGTTCCATTTTTTTCAATTCTTACTCTCTATTAGCTTACTCTCCCTCTCTATATATTTATCTTGTTCAAATGTTCAATCGTTAATAAAATACATTCTATTCATCCATTCAAGTTCAAATACAATTTTTTAAACTTGTAGTGGATGACTCTTGATGTCAATACAGTTTTTTCACGTATTAATTCATTAATTAAAATTTATTTTTGAATTTTAAATTTATTCTGCATTATTTCTGTTGTAGTTATACAACTAGCTGCAACAGATGGCATCAGTACGTTTTTCTAAAGAAGTTGAAATTGACTTAAAAAAAGTTATATTACTTGTTTTCATATAGTTTCATATAAAAATGTTACATTAATTAATTCTGATATTCATTTAAATTGCGAGAAATTTATATTTTTTAAATTTCTCCATTCCAAGACAGAAATTACGTAACTTATCAAAAATTTTTATGATTTCAAGTTTAAAGGAATTGTACTTTTAATGATAAATTGGTAAATATGAATTGCTTTGATTCTTAGGTAATGTACCACTTCAAATCAAATGTCATTATGAAGAATCATGTCCTCAATTATCGAATTGTTGAACTTTGAATTGTGGAAAAAAAATATAAATGATTTGTAAAAAAGAATAAATGAAGAATTGATAAAAATTTTAAACATCACAAATATACGTTTAAATACAAAGAAAATTTTATCAAAAAAAAATCAGTTTTGGTTTTGTGCCGAGAACATCAGCTGCTTCAAGATATTGTAAACCCAATTGAATAATGAAAATTTAAATAAAAATAGAAAAATAAAAAAAGAGAAGATTGTTTTTTTATCTTATACTGATTATTTTAATTAAAACTTTTTGTGAAATAATATTTGCAAAATTTTCTTATTAATTTTCAACCATCTTCTGTAAAAGACAAAAACATAGAGCAAACCCAAAACTTGATATTGCTTCAAATTATTTTTTTTATAGTTAAGAATGTGTATTCTGTAAATTTTATCACAAAATTGCGCTTACAACAATTCAATGCATTGTTTGATTAATGCATTCTTCATTTGTTAAGCAGTAAAGGAAATTGAAATTGTAAAAAGGATAGTGAAAAACAATTTCATTTCCTTTAACTGTTTATGTTGAAATAAGATCCTTAAGCCAATGCTCAATTTTCTAAGTATACTCAATTTTCTAAGTATACTCAATTTTCTCGTCTTCTGTTTATTTTTTTCTTCTCACATTATTGATGGGTAGATTTTAAATATTTTGTAAGCTTTTATACTAACATACTTACTAAATAAAGAAAATTGTAAACAAGAAAGGAAGGGAATATATATATGTTTGCAATGTAGTCTATATCATAATTATTATGTACTCCACTTTACAATACTTCAGGTAGATGTTCATTATCATCTTCAATTTACCATTTCAACATAAAAATTTGTGAAAAAAAATGAATAGATTTTTTTTTTATGAAGAGTAGTAGTGTTAGAACTTCTATTATTTTCTGCAAAATAAATATTTATTTACTTTGAGTTTTTTTACCTTCATTTGAAAATTTTTATAAATTAATTCAGAAAAATGTTTCAATGAGAAGGGAAAAAATGTTAGATGCATTTATTTTATTGTTCATATTTACTTCAAAAAGTTTTATACTGTGCACTTTTTTTTGTTGTTGTTGAAATGTTTTAGTTTGGATTTTCCAATTTTCTTTGGAATGAAACTTAACAAAATCATTAAACTCAAATTGGAATATAGATTAACCTTACAAACGTTCCTTTTTTCAATTGCTACTATTAGCTCAATCTCTCTCTCTCTCTATGTATTTATCTTGTTCAAATTTTCAATCGTTGATAAAATACTTTCCATTCATCCAATTAAGTTCAAATAAATCTTTTTAAACTTGTTGTGGATGACACTTGATGTTAATACAGATTTTTCAAATATTAATTCATTAATTAAATTAAATTAAATTAATTATTGGTTTTTGACGTCAATGGGGCATAGCTAACACCGTATCAATGATACGGGGCCCCCAAGCTACTAGGGCCCTAACATGTGTAGCTACAGTCCCGCTAACAGGGTTCTCAAAAATAAAAAAAGGGCCCTGAAGGAATTTTGATACAGGGCTCACTCAGAACTAGCTACGCTAGTGTTAGATTCGTCTCCATTGTTGTAATAATGTAACTGTTAAAACAATGACAAAAGTTGGCATCGAAAACCGGTTTTTCAGCCAAACTAGGCAAACCGGACGTGCATTGTTACAACGATGCAGACATATCATGCTCTTTTTTTAATTCTTACTATTAGTTCACTCTCTTCCTATATATATGTATTTACTTATATATAGTCTAATTCTCTATAAACATTCATTCATCAATCACATTAAAAAACACACACATAGACAGTAAAAAGATCAAGCAATGAAAGACACTAGATTAAAAATTATAAAATGGATGCTGCAGTATTATAAACATTGCTGACTTAGGACAGATAATATATAAAATAATTTATATAAAAGTGGAGTTGAACATGTTTTTGGCCAGCCAACCTTCCCCTTTATGAATAATACTGAGCAAAAACTTATTGAAAGTAATGGATAGGAAAAGAATTTGATAAACACTTTCGCGTATTAAGGTAATAGTACTACCTGTATCAATAAGAGCATCAAAATCATAGCCATTTATTTTAACAGTTTCACGCATTTCTGATGAGGAATTAATTTCATTAACAACTTCACTAACAACCTCATTAACAACTTCATGTTTAACATCAGGCTTTCTAAATACACACCGAGAGCTTTTATGACCAAATTGGTTACAATTAAAACATTTTACACCTTTATTTTTATGGTAACATTCATTAGAGGTATGATTAAATAATCCACAATTATATAACAACGTATACGTACATCTCTCTTATTAACATTAGCATCATAAAATTGATCTTTATTGTGAAATTTATTATCAGAACACATATTTTTATTAGATGTAGGAAAATCATAATGTTTAACATTTGTACGCTTATTTTCATTATCAATACTATAAGAATTATTTTGCACAAAAACCTTTTCATATATCTTTAACTTTTCTTTAAATTCTGAAATACTTTTACATGCAAACAATATCAATTTATTATGGTTTGAATCAGGTATACCACTTATACAATACATAATTAGGCTTTGATCGTCTAAACGAAAGTGTGCTTTTTGAAGCAATTTCATGCATGGCCAAAAATATTCAAATAGAGATTCCGTAGGGCGTAATTTCCGTTTTTGCATTTCCTTGTGTACGTTGTAAAGAACAAAAATAAATCTTCAAATTCTTCAATTAAGGCAGCTGTAAGAGAATTATACGATAATATGTTATGGAGAGTTTGATAAAAGTCTTTGCAGGACCTTGAAGCGAACGTTTAACACAAATAATTTTTTGCAAATCAGATATGTGTGGGATAAAAATAAAGTTTTCTTCCACGTCGCGAAAAAGCTTTTAACGCTATAATTATCATTTCCCGTAAACGACCTCATAGTTGAAAAAAGGTCCTTAAACAAAATGCATTCTCTTCGTTCCCTTTGGTTTTGATTTCGTTGTGTTTGAAGGAAGGAAGAAAGAAAACATCCTGGAGAGGGGCAGAGTGACAAGTGTTGGTGGGGTAAGAGGTTGTTTTATTCGCGTCGTTCGGAGATTCTGGCGAAAAGCGGCGCAGAGTCTCTTCGTCTTCGTCATCTTCAATTGTTCGGTAAAAATTATTTTTAAAGAAGCAAAGGTTCGATAAATTTTTAAATATATGCCGCTTAATTTCTTTGTTCCGCGCAATTTCAGTCCTAATATAGTGCATTACGGTAATAATTCCAGTTTTTTCGTAAAGTCCTTTAAAATTTTTATCCTTCCGTGCTTCAATGCTTAGTAATTCTATGGGAAACCCGCGAATTTTTTTAACTCTTTTTTCTAGAAGATTTACTGTAGGGTTCGTCATTAACAATTTTTGTGCAGAAGTTGCACCGTTAAAGCAGGAGCCGTCTTTAATATGTTCAAAAATAATAGCAACAATTTCATCTAGACAGACCATCATCGTAGTAAATATCTTCAGAACAATAAAGGAGTAAATTGGAATGGACTCACCGTTGATGATTTCGTCGTTTGTGGCTTGCGTTCTGGTTCCGTCGTTGAAGCGTGCATTAGTCCCTCCAGTCTTGACTCGTCGTATTTTCTAGGGGTTTTCTCTGATACAATTTAATTTGATTTTGAAATGACTCCCCAAATGTTATGTTTATTGCTGGGATCCAATTCATAGTCCTTTGACAGAATAATCTGTTTGCTATTTTAAAAATAAGAATAAAATAAAAATGTGAGATAACAATTAATTAATTAAATGAACGATTTAAACGTCTTGTTACTTAAATTAACTCATTATTTTAAATCTGTGGCTCTGTCGATATGCGTCTGTTTCCTGCGGTCTCCAGCAATCATTCTCTGCTTGGTTCTCATGTTCCTTCCTCTCGCTGCTCCTTTTCCGTCAGGACCATTGCCCTCGTTTCTTCTCAAACTATCTGCTGGTGGATGCTACCAGGGCTTGCAATGGCATAGCCTACTTCCACACACATATATATATTGTTAAAATTTTCAATCATTAATAAACACTTTCTATTCATCCATTCAAAGTAGGAATTAACTTAATTTTTTTTTTTATATTGCTTGTTAAAAGTAAATGTATTTAACTTTTCATTGAATGAAACTTTTTTGAGAATAGAGTGAAATTGTTTTCCCACATACAGAAAAAGAAGCAAAGAAGAGCCAGACGCCATGAACGCCTTGTGAGTGGTACATGAAGAAAAGAAGACTAAAGAAGATGCGTCGAAAAAAATAGCTGAAATGAAACTACAGGGAAGCTCAGTCACTGATGGTATTATTTGCTACAGCTTAAAAGCATAAATCTGCATTGAATTTCATATTGCACTGCTTTCAATGATATTTCAAATGTTGAATTCCTTGGCTCAAAACAAAAATATAAAAAATATGTAAATCTGCATGATCAAATTTAGGTCAAAGTAATTTTTCAGTTATGAGTAATAAATAGTATTGCACAGTTAATGTGTTTTAATTTAATTTATTGTTCTTTTTGAAAATTAAAATAAGGTTTTATAGAAAAAATATGGGCTTATTAGTTAAATAGAGGCAACTTAACTTAAAAACTTTGGGTGAAGATTGAATATATGGGGCGCCGTTGTCATGAGGTGTACAGTAAGAAAAAGCATGGAGAATTTCTTTAGGAAGTAGATAATATTGTGCGTGAATTGTGTTAACTTTTTGTTTCCATCGCTAAGCATGTTTTCAAAGGTGGTCAGCAGTCAATTAAAATCAAATTGTCTGTGGCAAAAATGCAACAGAATGTTATTGAGGGATTACATGGGAAGCTTGCGGCGAAAATGCATTACCGTATCGGATGGTTTCACGATGGGTCAATGCAGAATTAACATTTTTCCTGCCAGGCCTCTAATGTAGAAAGTTTTTGAGAAGTGAGCAGCGTGAGGGATTAATGATATAGAAATTAAGACTAAAGCAATATAAGACATTAGCAATACGTAA
>BMAU01006834.1:0-160000 GCA_019973935.1 Trichonephila clavipes
TTTGAAGCTGCAGAAAATACGACTAGCAAAAATGAGACTCCTCGAAGAGTCGTAGGTCCACAAACCCCTACTCCCAAACAAAAGTTGAATTAAGTAGCTGCTACCATCATTCAATCCCGGAAGTTGATAACATGGACCCTGTTCCTCACCTTATGTCGAAGACGGCAAATGAAAGCTATTGGATGCTTGGTGAAGACTCTGTGGGTACCCTATATCTCATTGGTGCCCTTACCTAGTGACTGTGGCACCTCCCTCATTGCCCGTGAGCCTGAGGAGAAAACTGCAGGGATTACTCCCACATTCGAGGAATGCTTCTGCAACGGTTCAAATTAACAACAGGCAGAAAATTCCCTGAGCTGTTTTCACGTCACGGAGAAAAGCCCAAATGGGACGGGAAGGATTATTATTTTGAAATCCGAGCTATATTTTGTGAAGGTTGGCCTCAATGAGCTTATAAAATTGATTCATTTGACGGATTGAAGAATTTGATGATTGCCGATCAAATGAAAAAGAGATGCTCTCCAGAGTGTAAGGAACATTACTGGATATCTGGGAAGAACTTGTCTCCCCCAGTAATGTTAGCAGTGATAAGCCGGGAAGCTTTGTCGGCTTCCAGCATCCCTGACATTCCAGTGGACCTAGGGAGATACGGTGAGCAAGTGAAATCTTCGTAAATGATGGATGACAGGTATCATTCAGGAAACCCGAACGCCCTCCCAAAAGAGAATACCCCAATCAGTGTGCCAAAAATGAGAGATCCCCTCTCAGATGCTATTGACTGTGGGAAACAAAGGGGAGTGATAAAAATCTAGGTGCCCCACCTCGCAACCTCAACGCGCTCAATACATAAAGAACAGACGTAGCGTCCTATCACGTCAATGCTTACACAGCCTCAGCACCGTGAAGCCCTCGATTGGCCCCTAACGATCGACATAACTTTCTGCGGAATAAAAGGGACGTGTGTGTGCAGACAACAGGATCTTCACATTCAATTGCTGGGATTTTAGGGATTCCACCTCTTAAAAATGTGAAACAAATGCAGTCCTTCCTGCAAACCTGCTCATGGTACGGAAAATTTATAGCCAATTTTTCTGAGATTGCCCGATCCCTTGAGCAACCTAACTAAGAAAAAGGCTTTTTCTGAAAATGGTCAGAGGAAGAGAGAAAGCATTTCAGACCTTGAAGCAATGTTTGGTGTCTCCACCAATTTTGAAGCTATCAGACTTCTCTAAACCTTTCCTGATAAGAACTGATGCCAGTAACTCTGCTCTAGGAGCAGTCCTCTTACAAGGAGAAGACAAAAGAAGAACATCCAGTTGAATTTGCTAGCAGTTTATTAAACCCATCTGAAAGAAACCACTCGACTACTGAACGAGAAGCTTTAGCTGTGGTTTGGGCCCTCAACAAGTTTAGGGCCTACATTGATGGGTCACGCATCACTGTAGCATCTGACCACCAACCCTTAAAGTGGCTCATGAAGCGGAAATCTCCTACTGGAAGACTAGCCCGTTGAGCTCTACAATTGCAATCTTTCAACCTCAACATGGTGTACACCCCCGGAAAGAGTAATGTGGTTGCAAATATGCTATCTCGTCCTGCGTATCATGAAGAAAATGAACTGTGTGGGGTCTACACTGTAGCCATTGATGTCCCATCCAGGTCTCCCAAGAAGATACGTGATGAACAAATGAAGGATGAGGAACTGGTGAAAATTATTTCTTGCGTCGAAGATTCTGACAAAAATGTTAATTATGTCAATTGGGTCGAACGAGGTTATTTAATGAAACAGGGTGTCCTATTCAGATATGCTCCAGACTCTGAGAGTGAAGAGGCCCAGTAAGTGGTACCTAGCCATGAAAGAACTTTGTTCCTCAAAAACCATCATGATACCCCAATGGCTGGTCATTATGGCGCCGAAGGCACCTATACTCGAATAGCAAAGAACTATTATTGGACTGGTATGAGGAAATACATAACTGATTATGTAAAGAACTGTCCTGATTGCATTAAATACAAAGCTTCAAATCAGAAGCCTTCCTGGCTATTACAGACACATGTGCCAGCCCAACGTTTTGAAACCTTGGCCATTGATCTCTTCGGGTCCCTACCTGAGAGTAAAGATGGTAAGAAATTGATCATCATCATGGAGGATTGTACCACCAAGTGGGTCGAACTGTTTGCACTACCCAATGCCACATCTAAAGAATGTGTCATTATCTTGATTGAAGAGGTCTACTGAGGTATGGCATTCCTCGCCGCCTTATCAGTGACAATGGAACCCAGTTTGTGTCAGCAGTGATGCAACAACTATGCTACCTATTAAACATCCATCAATACCTGATCCCTGTATACCATCCACAAGCTAACCCATTTGAACGAAAGAATAGGGACCTAAAACCACGGCTGACAATTCTCGTCCAAGACAAGCATGACTGTTGGTCAGAGAAGCTACCCTTCATCCGCTTTGCTCTCAACACAGCCAAATGTGAAACGACAGGACAGACGGCAGCCTTTCTGAATTTTGCTAGAGTTGCGCACTCCAAGTGAAGTTGTTAATGATATCCGAGTCGTCATCCAGAACGATAATTTTGTGCCAGAGATAACTCCCTATCTCAAGAAATTTGCTAAGTTTTTCACTAAATTAGAGAGGTAGTTGAAGAGCAACAGGATAGTAGGAAGTTTTACGCTAATAAAAAGAGAAAAGCTGCTCCAACATATCAACCTGGAGAACATGTCTTTGTAGCATCACATCCGCTGAGCAACGCTGCGCAAGGAAGAAGTGCGAAACTAATACCACGCAGAGACGGTCTCTGCGTGATTTTAACACAAAGATCACCATCATCTTACGAGATTGCTAGTCTTGGTAATCCGGGAAAACAGCAGAGAGGTGTTTACTACACTTCTGCTTTAACTCCGTGTAATAATTACAAAGTAAAACCCTTTATTCCTCTTCGTAAACGTGGCCGTCCACCAAAGGTCCCACAGACTCCTGGTTCCTCGTCGAGACGCCGTCAGAACCAGAAGGGGAGGATGTAACAAATGGTAATATTTATTATTTATTTATTGTAATGATTTAACCATTCATCCCAGCGTGTTAAAAATTATAATTCTTTATTTCTCTCGTGCTTTATATTAATGCTTTTATTAATGCTTTATATTAATGCTCGTGCTTTTATTTATAAAAGTTAACTGTAATTTTAATTATGGAAAGTTCTGAAACTTTCGATGGCAATAGATAAGGAGATGGAATATTCAGTTTGAAAATAAAGTTTTGAGTTGTATGTGGCAAGAGTTGTTGACATTTTTATATTCGTTTTAAAGTTTTATTTTAAATCTTACAAATTGAAATACGTTTCATAACAATCATGATTTAAGAAAACATAGATTTATTTTCTAATTCCTAAGAAAAATTTATTTTTTTAAATATTCTCGCTCGCAGTTTTATATTTAACCGTTCAGTTAGTTTTCGAAATATTTTGCAAATCGAAAAAAAATAAATCAACAAATATGCCACTCCTCCTTACCGGAAATGGCTCTCGAAAAATAAAATTATCTGATCTCCTCCATACATTCAATAAAATATGTATTCTTACAATTCATGTCATGTGTCAAATATTTACACTCCATGACGTCATGGGGTTACCATAGTTACCAATATTAATTTTGACCATCTCGCATTGCTTTATCCTGCAGAAATCATTAAATTTAACACATCATTACACTTGCGCCAGCGTAAGAACATAAACATGGAACTTTCCCTGGTATAATTTTGTACTAGATGTCATTAATTCGAAACGTCACTAAGAGATTTGGAATAATGTTTTACACTTCACACACAAAAATGTTGTTAACATGTTTTTATAAATAAAAATTGAACTGTTCTTGAACAATTTATTTAAGCCTTCTACCAGAATAAAATATATATTTCTTTAATTTACCCTTTTCTGTGATATTTTAGAATAGTTTTACTTTATTTAATTTTGTATTGAGTAATTTAAAAATTTTTATATCTTTAACTAGTCGTTAACCTCCCACTTCGGTGAGTACAGAAATACCGTACAGTAGGTGGGACCGAGCGATAATCGCGTGCGTCGGGGTATAGTTTCTCACGTAAATAGATATAAATTATTTTTAGTCGGGGAATAATTTCTCACACACATATAAATATATATAAATTTTTTATCTTTAATAATTTCTCATATAAATACACATATCGTAAAATCAGGCGTATAATACTTTTCCAGCTGCATTTTTTAATTTTTAGGCATGTTCGCCGTATAAAGCACACACCCGTTTTTACGAAGAAACCTGGAATGTACATATGCAATGCTCTTATTTTTAAGTCATTAATTTGAGTTATCATCCCTAGATTTATATGAAAGAAATAGTATATTTCTCTAAAAAACTGTAACCCTTTAAGTCCATATGGAATGTCGTTTCTTTTAAATAAACAGCATTTCGTTACATATAAAATAAAAAAAAAATTATGTTCATGTTTATTTTTCAATTTCACGCTCTCTACATATTTATTTATCTTGGTGGAATTTTTAATCGTTAATAAAATATATTTCAAAGAGCCCAATTGAGCTGAAATTTTATATACCTGATTATTTTGGACGACAATACAGTAATTTAACTATAATTTTAAAAAAAATAATTGATTAAAAAATTATTCGAAGAATTACAAATACAGCCACGTTGGCATCTTTTTTAGCGACTTGTGTCAGAACTTGAAAAGTTTTTTTTTCATATTTTAAAAATTTAAGCTGAAATTTTATATACACTATTGTTTTGGCTAAAAATACGGTAATTTAATTATAATTAATTAAAATTAATTAACTGAAACTAATTATTTAAAGAATTACGGACACAGCCACGTTGGTTTCATTTTTCGCGACTTGGGTTAAACTTTAAAAGACTTTTACTCTCCCTTTTTAAGGCATTCACTTGAACTCATAGTTTTATATACACGATTGTTTTGGATGACAATACGATACTTTAATCATAATTAAGAAAAATTAATTATCACTTATTGTGATTCTGTCATATGTATATACATATTTATATTAATTGCAACTATTTAATAGTAGCTAAAATAAAAAAATAAGTAATATTTGCTACATATTTTTATATAATTTGATTTCTGAACTTTCATTTTTATTCTCGACTTATACGTGCACCCGCAAATTTTGATCTTATTTTTGTGTTAAGGTAAACTTGCGAATACGGAGATTTTTTTGTGATTTTAATGTTTCCATATGGAATGTATTTTAAGGAAAAAAATCTAAAATTTCATTAAAAAAAAAAAAATTATTATTTTAAAATGGGAAAAAATGTATAAAAATGTACGAAAATTACATAAACGGGGCCCGCTCTGTACAAATATTTTATGAACAAATTTCAATTTTTCAATTTTGATGTGTTACTTTTTATTCCTGTTTAAGTAACCTTCATCATATATTTTAATTTTACGAAAACTAAGCGCTTTTATCTTCAATTGATGCATGAAATTTCGATCCATCTTTACCTGATTATTTTGGACGACGAACAGTAAGGTTTAACTATAATTAAAAAAAAAATTGATTAAAAAATTAGTTGCGTTCATAGACGTTACAAAAATAGCGCAGCGCACGGTTGGCCCTGCTTTAAGCGCGGGATCGCTTGTGAATCCGCCGGTGAACTCGATTTTTTTTTTTTTTTCTAATATTTAAATTTTTCAAATTTATGCTGAAATTTTTTGTATAACTATTGTTTTGGAAAAAAGGATTCTGAAAAAATCATATACAGGAGTTGAAGAATTAATACTTTTATTCCCAATTTTGTACAACTATTTATTCTACCTATTTTTCTATTCACTATCGTGCTGTTAAGCGCCGAATTACAGCACAGTAGGATGATATCGGTCATAGAAGCAGGGGAAAACAATAGTTATGCGGCATCTTGCGCAATGATAAATGCTGAATTTTTGCATTCTCAGGAATTTTTTAGCCTATCTATTTAAAGCAAACTTCGTTCACGTTCATGAACGATGTCCGGTCATCGCACAATTTGGCGGCAAACCACGCGTATTTTAACATGCAACAAAAAATTGGTTGTGTTAAACTTTAAGATTTTATTATCCTGTTCGATTTAAGCGCAGTTCTGTAGTCTCTTGATAAACTTCACTTGCCGGTAAAAATAATCGATTAATTGTTTTGGATGAGCGCACCTTACTACTTGCACCCGTTGTAATCTGGTTATTACAGAAAAAAAAAAGATGGATCAATCGGTGATTCTCGTAGCCTCCCCTTGTTAGTGATTATATGTAAAAAACATATTTATTACATAATTGTAACTATTTGAAATAAAATAGTTATTGATAAATCTGAAGATCAAAACACTTCTACTGTTATTCAGAACATAAGCATAAAATATTTTTATATATTCTTTTCAAAACTTTTGAGCAATCACTGTCCCCGTTTGAGTTTTTCGAAAAAAACACATTTCGAGTAAAACGCATTTAAAGTTTGACATCTTGTGTAAATTTCGATCTTAGTTTTTTTGTGATTAAAATGTATTGTTATTAAGCTAATAAAATGGTCTATAAAATAAAGTCATAAAAAATTGTCAATTTTTGAAAAAATCATGGTTTTAAGGTAGTCGGATACCTTAAAAGTCAGTTACGCCAGATTTTACGGTAAATTACTTTCAGTTGTAGCCGGAAATAAGGAAAATAATAATCCAGAAAAAAATAGTTAACAAAATCTTAAATAACAAAAATAGATAATCATAAGCCGAAGTTAATTTTGATGTAGAAAGTTTCATAAGATCTAAATAAGTAGTCCTGCCGCAGTGCCGATTTAAACTCATTTCGGGCATTGGGCACAGATCTGCAGGCCTCCTTGCCACTGGAAAATTGAAATTTATAATCAAAATGTCTCGTTACGTCCAGCTTATGCGGGCCCTGGGCGCCCTAAACGCTCAATGGGTAAACCGATAATAGTCTGCCGGATCACAAAGATTTTCTTTCTCACGCAAAATTTACTCGTATTAACTGTTTTCTTCTTTGTTTTGTTTAAAAAAAAGTTGTTCGTTGCTTCTCAAACTTTAAGTACTTGCGACCCAATATTCAATCATAATTTTCATCGCCCCCCTCCCTACAATAGCAATGTATTGAATTCGATAATACGAGACTTTGTCGCTAAAAAGCTACAATACGACTTTAACCTCTCCACCACCGGCGTAAATAAACGTCTCGCTCAGCCATTGCGCAAATTGCCCCTGGCGTATATATACGTGTTTCCGAAATGCGTTCTTTTCCATTCACTGCTATCCGTAAAATTGTTCCGAGAGCCTTAGAATGCAGTAAAAAGACCCTAACAGTGTTTTCGAATAATTTACTTATTTCAGATGATTTTTTTTTTTAAAATTATTCCTTTCCACCCTTCCGCGATTACACCATATACGCGTGCATGCGTGCAAAACGATGACACTGTGGAATGAATCGTGTAACTTTTAATCCGCACTTCAGATATTAATTATAAACCGTACACATTATCAAGATAAGCGTTAATCTCTGCATATAACTTTTTGTATAATAACCCCGTGTGGTAATCATTAAATTTGTTATTAACTTAGTATGGCTAAATTAAAAATATAAAATACATTGTGCAGTACTGATGCATTTATAAGTGTGTTATATCAGTGTAAATGTTTTTTCAATCATTATTTTTTTCATTACATCAAAGTATATTTTGTTTGTTTACTTTCAATAAATTGATAATTTTTTTAAAAATAATATTTTGTTTTCGACTTTTCAGTATGTTCGCGCCCCCCTTCTAGGGTTACCACGTCCCTCTAAGGGATCGCTCCCCTCAATTTGAGAAGCGCTGTTGTGTGTGTGTGTGTTATGCATATTTTCTATAAAATTTCCAACCCTTTTCCAGTTTTTATTTTTTATTCGTATTTTTTTTTACTTTTATTAATTATTTATTCGTAAACTGAAGTCTTTTATCAAAACCCCAGCCGTTATTCGATCTTTGATTCAACTGGATCGAAATTCTCAAGTTCTTGAAAGTCTGCTCTTGTCCATGCATTTCAAGGAGTTCATCAATTGTTAGCTCCTGATTGTGGAAATCCAGTAGCTCTTGAATGGCATCCCTGTGCGCTTCTAAATTTATTTGCTTGGCAAGATAAACAACACCTTCAATCACATTACCAATTGTATCAAGCCGTGGCACTGATTCCGTCTGAATTTCAATGATGGAAAGAAAAATCAACGAGATTTGAAAATCCCGTAAATCGGGGTAACGTAAGTCGAGGTATTACTGTATATAAATATATATATTAGTCCCAGCATTATGCTTTAATTGTATTAAAAATAACACTTTTAGGGTCCTCTTTTAAAATTTTCACCCTTTATCTACCGATGGTACTTATAAATACCCCTCACTTTAAAATTACATAGAATAACCATTTTTACGAATATTCTGACGATAATTCGCAGGAATATTCTTTAAAATCAACTCTTCCAAGATATATGGCAGCAGGGGTTCTATGATGAGTATTTTAGAGGGGAAGGCGAATAGTTTTATTGCAGAAATTGCGTTTTCAGCTGACGGCATTCTCAGCGGATTGCGAATATTATCCTTTTGTCTCGAAAAATAGTTAATGTCAAAATTTAACCGTCTTATTTTTTTGTATCTTAAACAAGACCTTAGAATATGATTTGACTATTTATTTTAAATGATCAGTGTTTATAATTAATTTTGTAATTTAATATATTTAATTAATTAATTAGCTCTAACGGATTAAATTTACCAAAGTTGAATATTTTGTTTATGTAAGTCCCTTAATTTTCAATGTAGTCATCAAAAAAAAATGTTGCATTAAAGAAATGCAGTAAATCCTAATGCAAAAGATCAAGGGTAAAGGGAACAGGAATTGAATTTTCCAAAATCGGAAAAATAATTATCTTTTGATTTTTCATTATATTCTCCTGAGTCAGTTTCTATAAAATTCGATTTTAGTGGGTCTCTACTCAACAAAACAGGCATTTTTAACGAATTTAAAATATGTAGGTCTAATAATCCTGGAGATTTCGTGTTGAGTGTGTGAGTGGCATTTCTTCCACAATATAATGGGTGTGTGTTTGCGCGTGTGTGGATAATTCTTCCACTGTCTAGCTTTTCCATCCTTTCCCTAAGCAATCTCGTGTTTATGAAAGCGATGTTAAAGAATAAGAAAACTTGTGACATAATATAACTTCTTTTTATTACGTAATTTTTTATGCTGTACTTCTATTTTTCTTGATTCATTACATACAATGCACAAAATTGAAAGTACACATTTACATATTTTCGACAAAGAAAAACTAAACATGAAATATGCCTGTTTTGCGCTTCACGATTTCTCTTCTTTACTTCATTCTTTGTATCTTCCTCTTTTATAAGTTTTTTTCACCGGCTACAATTGCAAATTTCTTTTTAATCCGAAGGACTGGGATATTTTCTAAGCACGCAATATATTTTCAAGTTTTTTTTCAACTGTTTTCTAAGTTCCGTTAGAAAAAGACAAAATTTTTATATCTTGTTTTGATTGCAAAAAAAACATTTCCATACATAGTATAAACAAACACATTTTTTTCACTTAAGTAAATCATACGGTACAATAAATAAAAAGGATCCTTGCAGGCATATACTTTATGAATGCATGACTTATTTCTGTGCATATTATGGACTTGGTTCTAAGATACCTTTATTTTGTTACGGAAAAAAAAAACTGCAAGTCGGAAAAGTTTATTCCTAAATAATAAAATACCATATTTACTCGAATCTAAGTCACACCCAAAATTCTCAACACGTTTTTGTGAAAATGTTAATATAGTGTAAAATGACTTATCAATGTCCGATATTTACGAAATTTACAAAATTTTAAAACGAATTCTAATAAGGGGAAAGTAATTAATTTATTTTAGTAGTGTATAAAACTTTTAAATACATACATGTAATTAAACATGTATTACATGTTTGATGCTCAATTTTCCTCTACCAGCAAATTTTTCCACCTTCGATTCCAAGCCACATCGGATTTTCCATAGCATTAACATTGGAAAAAAAGGGTGGCTTAAATTCGAATAAATATGCAACCAAACAAATCACATATCATCTATCATTAAATAAGTTTCAAATGTGGTCAAACTAAATATTTTTATATTAGGAAGGTAAATACAAAATATTTTACAGTAAATTACTATAAATCAATATTAAAAATTATTCTCAATTGCGTAATAATTCATCCAATGCAACTGTTGCTTTCCCAATATTTGAAGATCAAAATAAAGTTATATTACGATGCATATAAACCATGTAAAAATTAATATTTACTTTTCTAATGGATTCAAATTATCTTCATAATTGCAATGCCCGATTTAGTCACTTTAAAATAATTAGTACCGTATATTACAATTACAAATATATATATATATATATATTAAAATAAAACAAGATACCAAGTGAAAAAAGTTTCATAACCTACAATGCCAAAAAGGAAGAAATTGGAGTTCAAGAGACATAACATATGTAGATGCAAGAGAATTACAAAAAAAAAAGAGACCTATTAAGATTTCTAAAGCTGTCGTTGAGTTAGGCCAGAGATTAAGTCTTAAGTAATGATTTATATATATATATATATATATATATATATATACATAAAAATCAATCATCAACAATCAATCACAATAATCAATTAAAAAAATTGAAATATACGAATCTTATAATGCTAAATCCTATTTCAAAATATCAATGGAGAATATAGAAGATAAAATTCCCCCTCGTTTTCAAACAAAATTAAAAGGTTATAAAAAAATAAAAAATATAAAAGATCCAAGTGCAACCTCGGACTTAGCACCGATAAGTGGGGTTAAACTAGTTTGAGGGCGCCAACCTTCCCCCAATTGCAACTTGGTAAGTTAATTGGAAAATATCCAAATCTCAAAAATTTAAAAATTAAAAAGTTAAAATTAAACCATTAAACTTGAAAAATTAAACTAATCGCCATCGCATTCTGAAAGGTATTATAACATTAAAATATTAAAATTCTAAAAAAATTAGTGCATAATATAAGTGAACCATCGAACACCAAAGATGATGCATCCATCTTTAAAATAGTTGTATAGGTAGAAAAAATAGTTGTATGGGTAGAAAAAAATATCTGAAACCGAAAGTTCAAATTAAAAAATATCCAAAATCAAAAGTTCAAGCCAAAAAATATCTAAAATCACAAAGTTCAAACTAAAAATATTTAAAATCTGAAAGTTCAAACCAAAAAAATATCTAAAACCGAAAGTTCAAATTAAAAATCCAGCATATTTACAATGATATATATATATATTCGAATCAAAGCTGAACTTTTTTACAATGTTAAAGACGGGTGTAACTTAAAAATCGAAGGTGGTAAAATACTTGGATTGGGGTAATTTAATACGATACTGACAGTTAGAACAATTACAGGCTCAATTATTCATTTAAATGCTTTAAAACATACTGGTAAAATAAATTAACTTGTTTACTTCCCTTTTAGTTCATTATAATTTTTTAAATTCTGCAAATATCGAGTATCAATAAACACTTGCACACTATTTTTATTTTTCCACAAAAATATGCTGACGGTTTGGGGTGTGATTTCTATTTGAATAAATACCACACAATATAAAAATTATTGTCAATTATATGTAATTATTTGTCCACAACTGTTGTTGCTTTTCCAGTGTGTGGGAACCAAAATAAAGTTAGAATATGATACATCGAAATCACAAAATAACGATTTATACTTTTTCTCTTGGATAAAAATTAGCTTTATATTCACACCACCCAATTTAGTCATTGCTATATAATCAGTAAATTATTTGTATTATAATCACAATGGAGTGTAATACGGTGCTTTATTTTCATTTTTACTGCAGCAGACTTCAACAAAAATAAACAATGGTAACAATTCGAATTTAATCTGCTGTATAACTCTTCAAACAATTTGAGAACGCCACGTACGGAAATAAAAAGGCTTTGCATTTAGCAATGAACAGTTTCTATTATTCCACAAAAGGACGTGTGATCGGATCAATACTGGAATCCGTACTCCAGTTTTCGTAAGCCAAGCATTAGAACTCGCTTCCACTATCACATCGCATCTTCAGAATCTCTTTCATAGTAAGAGGAATTAATTTGAAAACGAATGGTTCCAGGAGAACAATGAACCTTATTTTTTGAGAATAGTTTCCTTTTTAAAACAGCTATATTTTTATAGAAAATGTATTAAACTAAAGCATAAAAAATATTCAAATGTTGATAGGCATTTCAATGAATGACAGAACCATACCTGTTTAGTTTAATCTGGGAAATATTTTTAATCATTTATAAAATTCCAAGGATTGATAAAAGAGTTTGACGTTAGTTTTATAAATGTTGTGAGCATGATAACAATGAAAAATATTTTAATTTTTATTTTTATCAATTCGTTTATTTTAAGATTTTATTTTAATTTTTCTAGTTTATACTGCACACTCTGTATCTAAGAACTTAAGAATAATTCATTAGTTTAATTTAATAATCTTGTTATTGAGTTACATGTTTAACCAATGCATTATTACTTTTGTAAAGTAAAATTCAGAATTTTCTATCATTAAATATAATAGTAAGTTCTAAAATACTTTAACATTTACACTATCATTCCTTTTTTTTTTATTTTTTAACCTATTTTATCTTAAAATCTGTAGGTTGCAAGCAAAAAAGAAACGACCATTTAAAAAATATTTCAATACGAAACGAAAGATGGGATTAGAGCTAAATTTAAAACATAAAAGATGTTGTATTTGTTAGCAAAAATAGTGCTATCTTGGTAAATGTTGTTCCTGATAAATTCCAATTATTAATATTATGGTATCGTTTTTTAAGGTTTACTGTTGAGGTAAATTCTTTGGAAAGAGTTAAAGTAACAGTGCCTACATTATTCAAAGCGTTAGTGGAAGCACTTCACCGGACACAAAATTGAATTTTGTTTTTGGAAAAAATATGCAATGGCAAATAAAAGATGTATTATTACTAACAATTACTAAGCTAATAACTTAAAAGTACAACAGACCATGAAAAGCAAACAACTAAATGAAATTAAAAATGATTTTTGACATATTTTCGTTAAAAGGTATGTCGCCTAAACGTGAAAAATATTACATATTGTTCTTTTCTTAAGTGGTGCACGTAAATGGTAGAAGAAGATTTTTTCAAAAAACATTACTTAAGGATAGAAACACATTTATTTACGTTAAACATAATTAACAGTACAAAAAGCAAAATACTAGGCCTACGCAGGAAATTTCTCAATTTTGACACCAACCTAGCAAGTCAGTGCTTAGAAGCAATATCTACCGAAAAACATTCAAACTCCAGGACAGAAGCATGAGCCACTCCCTGGTGAGTGTGAGAAACATTATAGTGCATTCTGCCGTAAAACAGTTACTTTTTCTTTTACTTATACATATTTTCTTTTTCTCTATTTTTGCATAATTTTGGATACTGGTACATTACTTTGGAATATAAAATTGGCTTCGTGTTTTGGTAAGAATATTGTAAAAAGAAAAATATACAATTAGTTTTAAGAGAGATAAAGAACAAATGCACTAAGTACCGGTACACTAAGTGCTTTTAAGATAATAATTTTTAAATGTCGCAAATTGGTTTATTTTCTGCAGGATATTTAAACTTATTAATTATTTTCAGAGACAAATTTTTTGAAGAACTCATTTCGTAAGTTTAACTTTCTGAATGTTTGTATTATATATAACTTTGTTAAAATAAATTGTTGAAATGCCATTGATTTTATTAATATCAGTATGTCTGATGTATAAGTTAAAAATGATCTAAAATAACCCTTCAGCTATATGAAAACAAATCAGAATGCAGAAAGACGAACGTATATTAATTTACATGAAAATGTATAAGAAATTAATGTCGAATTAACATTTAAAGATAAAAACATATACCAATTTCTAAATTACAATGATAAACAGTTATGTCTTTTTAACAATATAAATGTTTCGAAAATATGTTATTTATCTATTTCTTTTGAATTGATATTAAAAACTTTCATGTCATGTGATAAGATTATTGATCCTTAAATATAATACAATTTTACTGTTATTTCCTCTTTTTATATCTCGCATTTTGCAGCAGTTATTTTACTTAATTCCATGTAAATTATATATATATATATATATATATATATATATATATATATATAATGTTCATCGTGTAATATTGCTACATATATTTAATTATACACTTAATTTTCCTTTTTTAATCTAAAAAATGATGCAGTTTAAAACATTGATACAATTATAATTTTTTTCACTTTTTTTTAAGTGACTGATAAGAACTTGCATTCAATTTTGAAGGAAATAGTTTAAACAAATACAAATATATATCATTATTTAGTTTCATCAGTTGCCACAATGTCAGAATAATATAAATTGCCTATATGCAAATGTCACAGTGACACATCTCCTTTTTTTCTTAACTAAAATGTTGAACTCATTCACTGACAAGCAAATTTAGAGCATCTTGTCCTTGGGTCAAGGTTTTATTTTAAAGGAAACACGAGATTTTACAAAATGTAGTGTTAAATTACTGACATAATATTTTAGGGATTACAGTGATTTTCTTGGAAAAAAAACTCTACGAGATAATTAGTAATTGGAGTCATTGCATACAGTTCCTATGCTGAGGGCCACTTACGAGTTATCTCGTATAGTTTTTCTTTTTTTTCTTTTTCAATGAAAGTCCTCATATACAAAAATTTTCTTTTCGTTTTGTTTGATTTCAAAAGTTGCTCATTTAATTTCATTTGGTGACAGCCAGAAGTTATCTTAGATTTTCATACAAATATGTTATATGCGTAAAGATCCTCACTGGGCAAATCTATAACGCGTCGATAGTTACAAAGGGTTCTCTTGCACATCTCAGGAAAACCATCCATTCGTACAAGAAAATCGCTCTGCCTGCATACAGTTTGTATACATGTTCTATAATAACAAAATGGAACGAATAAAAAAGATGAGAATGTGCTGTCAATTTAAAAATTATTTATTGTGCATTTACTTGATGCCAATGGCCGTAATGCAAGAGAAATTGGCAACTATAATACAAATACAACTGATTTTCATTACTTAAAACATCTTTCCCCCAAAAAAGGACGCCTACAAAGCCATGTCGAATGTGTATAAAGCAAAATAAAAAAAAAAACACACACACACACAGGTAATATAAAAGAAATTATAAATCAATTCCTACTTAGATCAACAAAAAAAAAAAACTTTATTTCTGTTACTTTTTATTAAATAGTTACAATTAATATAAATATGTATATACATATGACAGAACCCCAACATTAAGTGGTAATTAATTTTTATTCTTTATCATTTAAGTATCGTATTGTCAACCAAAACAATCATGTTTATAAAATTTCAGTTCAACTGAATGCTTTAAACGTGAGAAAAAGAAAACCTTTTCAAGTTTGACATAAGTTGCGAAAATGGTCCGTAAGTCACCAAAACTGATGCCGACTTGGCTGTATTTGTAATTCTTTAAGTAATTAGTTTTAATCATTTTTATTAATTATAATTAAATTATTGTACTGTCATCTAAAAATAAAAACATGTATATAATGTTTCGGCTCAATTGAGTGTAATTATTTTGTTATAATATGATCATGAAAGTAATAATTTTGGTAGTAAAAATTAATAGTTGATATATATTTTTTGCACTATATAAATATTCAGTTGATCCTTTCTAAAAATTCCTAATTAAAATGAATATATGTAATCAATATAAAATTGTAGCAGGCACTACGAAATATCTCGTAGCTGGCAGGTTTGGTACACACACTTATTACAAAATATACCGTGTTAAATAGTTAGAATCAATGATTGAATTTTAAATGAACTTTTAAAAACACAGATTCAATTTAATTTAAATATATTTATCAGTGACCATTTAGTATAAGAGACATTTTAAATGACTGGGTGTTTACTTCCGTATGTTTCCCGAATTTCATTAATACAATCAATTAAAATTGTTTGTCACACTATAGTCAAAACGAAAAAATTTTTAACACTTAATAATATTTAAAATTCTCGTCGTAGCTAAACAATATTAAGATTACTACTTGAAAGGAATCAAAATTAAGAGTTAGTGAATTTGAAGGAGTTATAATATATTATTAACTAAGCTTTAGGGGAGAGTTTTCTCAGTACGGATGAAAATTGTCTCTAAAACTCAAAAACAGATTTCTCTATATAAAATGTGTGTAATGTTTACATGTTACCTAATTTTCCTCAAAGATTTATGCGTTGTGATGATTTAAGTATAATTTTTTACAGTACCGCTAATCATAACAAGTGGGTTAAACATTCAATGATAAAAAATTTGACTATCAAAACTTTTGTAAACCATAAATTTATAGACAATTAGTTATTTTATATTTTACAATTATGAAAATCAAAGAAACTGAAATATAAATATCACTATAAAAACTTGAAATAATAAATGCAGCTACAATAAAGAGCCACGAAACATTATTAAATGTTCTTATTATCAATATCTTGAAGTAATTAAATAAAAGATAATAAGAAAATATATTACTTGCGAAATATTTTAAGCCCAGTAATTGAAATCAAAGATTACTCACCTAAAAAGAATAAAAAGGATATATAGAGAATTTTAATTTTAAATTATCGAAAAATTACTTAAACAGCTTTCAGAAATAAAAAAAATTACAAAACATAATATATTTTTTGATTATTTTTTTTATTCTAGAACGAATAATAATGTTCCAGAAGTAATTTCAACTTATCAAAAACAAAAAGAGAAAAAGTTCACACAGCGATAAGGACAAACTAAAGTAACAAGGATACATGGATATATATATTTGGTTTTTAAATATCATAAGCTTTCAAAAAATAAATTGAAAAATATTTGAATATTATTTTTAAAAAAAAAAAAAGAATAGATTTTCTGTGAAGAATGATCAAATTTTACTTTCTTGTGGTGCTTTAACTCTTGGCAAGTGTGCCGCGTATATGTTGTCATAACAAGCTTTCTATATTGGAAATCTCATCAAATAATTTGCCTGAAGCAAAAAATGTTAAGGTAGAAAAATTATACAGATATATTTCGAAAAGAATGTTAAAGTTGTAAGGAATTATAATTCTGGAAAGAAAGATGGCAACGTCACAATTCTCATAAAATTCTTTATAATTTGATTATATCGAAATTTTGTTCTTGAATCCCTGATTACGAAGAAATTATCATTTAATAAAATATTGCTTAAAATTTAAATAAGCGTTTCTTTATTGCTATACGAATTATAAATAAAACAAACTTTTAACATATTTTTTTAAAAATCAAATTTATAATTGATGGAACAAAGCATATGGAAAATTGTCAGATGCCAATTTTTTGGCACAGAAAACATTAATCCTTTGGTAACTAATAATGAAACTGTTCAAGTGAAAAATCATATATATATATATTTCCTGTTTGTGAAAATTGCAACACCACGAAGGACCTACGCGAGTGAGCTGAAATTTTCAGGAAATGTAAAGTAGAGCATGATATGCAAATGATTAGAATTGCAGACCGGTAGCGCATGTATATGCTGAGCAGCGCCTCTGAAGGGCGGATCAAACCGAATATAAATAGACGGCTGTAGCGAGGCGTGTAGGATTATCAGTGGTTATATGCTAGTGTTAACGTTAACTGAATCTTTACTATGCCTCGTCGACGAAAGGGAGCGAAATTTGAGCAAATTTCGGAGTTTGAACAGGGCAGAATATCGTCAGCCTTCGTGAAGCTGGATTGTCTTATCGTGCAGTAAACGCTCGTGTGCAGCGTAACAGCAGCACAATCATGCGTGTTTCGAAGCAGTGGACGGACGAGGGTCGGACAGCTCGGAAATCCGGGAGTGGACCCCGAAATGTGACGTCAGCTCGCGATGACAGACGCCTGGTACGAATGGCTCAGACGGACCGCACAGCTTCTTCTAGACAATTGGCAGCACAGTGGTCAACAGCTACAGGTGTTTCATTGCGTGCTTCATCAATTCGGAGACGTCTGCTGCAGCGTGGGCTGCGTGCAAGGATTCCTTTATACAGGATTCCTCTCATGCAAAACCATCGCCGACTGTGGCTACAATGGGCCAATGTGCATAGGAGTTGGCGTGCCTGATTGGCAGCAGGTCGTCTTTCTGACGAATCCCGCTTCAATTTGTGGCACCATGATGATCGAATTCGTGTCAGGTGCTATGCCGGTGAACGGCACATTCCGGAGTGCATTATCGAACGCCACAGTGGACGAACACCCGGAGTTATGGTCTGGGGTGCCATAGCATATCATGTACGATCACAATTGCTAAAATTGTGGGCAATTTGAACAGTACCCGATACATAAACGAAGTTTTACAGTCCCAAGCTATTCCCTTTCCTGCAAGGGGATTGCCAGGGGCTGTATTCCAGCAGGATAATGCCCGTCCACATGTTGCCAAGACTGTCAAATCCTACCTTGATTTTCAGCAGGTACAGCTTCTTCCCCTTGGCCAGCGTATTCGCCGGATATGTCATTGATTGAACATGTGGGATATCATTGGGCGGCGTCTCGCTCGTGATTCGTCCTGTTGCTTCTACAGACGAACTTTGGTTGCGTATACAAACAATATGGAATACTCTTCCGGAGGCAGATATTCAAAGTTTGTTTAACTCCATGCCACGTCGTGTAGTAGCTCTTATTGTGGCGCGTGGTGGCCACACAAAAATACTAATTTCTATCTCTTTTAATTGTTTGTTTGGTTTGAAAATTTAATCATTTATTGGTACCATTACCACTCAACTGTGTATTAAATTTCATTCAACTATGATGCTTTACTTCATGGTGTTGTAATTTTCACAAACAGGAGTTTATATATATATATATATATATATATATATTTATTTATTTATTTATTTATATATATATACATATATATATATGTATATATATATGTGTATATATATTTATATATATGTATATATATATGTGTGTATATATATATTATATATATATGTATATATATATATATATATATATGTACACAGATATAGAGAAAAAAAGTTACTACTAAAATTAGCATTAAATTATTAGCATATTATTTGATTCTGCAATATACGATACCTTAAACATATTTTACAAAAATTTCTGTCACTGAGAAATAGGAGCAAATATTTTTTTAAAGTATTTACTAATTTTCTTTTTTAAAACAAGCTTAAATAAAAAAAAACAGTTAACAATTTTGCTTTCAAATAATTTCAACTTCGTTAACTAATTATAAATCATTAAGGTAAGGATCTATATTTTCGTTTGGAATAGTAACATAAATGCCCTTTTCGCTGAGCAGCGATAAGACTTACTAAAGTTGTTGCGTATAGTTATACGATTTTACAGTAAAATTTGAAATTAATATAGGAATTGAAGAGAGAGAGAGATAAATAAATGCAAATAACTTCAATTACCTCTTTTACCGCTAAACATTCGCCTGTAAAACATAACAAATGATAACGGATGAGTTTGAAGACCACTGAATCTTAGGTATCGATTTATTTCTATGAATTTAACAAGTACTACATACCCTTTTAGAATAATTAGAAAAATAATAATTAATACGAGCGTAATTAATTATCCTTAATTAAAAACCTTAATTTGAAATGTAAATAACTGGAAAAATATTCATCTTTAAATAGCACATTAATTATATATGTTCTAAGGGCCTTTACTGTTAACGTTTTTGATTCTATCATGCGATTTATTTGCTTGCCTTTAGCTGTTCTATTAATTAAAGGATAACTTTTCCATATTAATTGTCATTGATTAGATTCAATTCTCCAAAAATGCACACTTGTGTTCAAATTTAAGAAAATTCTTTGATTTTGCCGATTATCTCTAGATCTGCTAGGCAGATATTAATGAAATTTGGTATATATAGATAGCTGATATAATGCAAAAACTAATTATAGTTTAAGGGGATGGTGGACCTTCACAATGTCAAGTTTTGATCAAAATTGCGATTTTAGTTTTTCATAATAAAAATATTTTTATATTTCATAGAATAATTCTGTCAAATAATTTTGTCATTTTCATTAATAATTACAGAAATTTTTTTTTTTTATTTTATTCAAATAAATGTTTAAAATGCACCTTTCTTAGTTCGTAAATTTTCCCTTTTCATTGTTACGTAAAATGTTCCTTGCGTTTCGAATTACGTCATATCTCTTTGAATTTTCCCAACCTATTAAAAGATGACATAATTCACAAATTTGTGCATTTGTTTTGTAAAAAATTCAATGGATCATACTTTGTGTTGTTTTGAATACCTCGAATCTGGGATAACTTGTGAAATATTTCATATAGTATAGAAATTTATCTTTTCTCATCAAATGTTATTCTAAATTTAAAAATCCATGCACAGATATATTTGGTTGTAGCTCATCTATATATAAAACAAAAATTATGTACATATCTTAAAAACTAATGCGCAAGGAGTATTTTTAAAAATAGTTAAAAATAATTAATTTTATTTAAAAAATCCATTTATAATAGAGTTTTTAAGAAACATACTTGAATTGTCATATATAACAAACATTTACTATATTGATACCGTTTTCAGCTAATTAAGCTAACAAATTAAGAAAATAGTTTTAATTGTCCACTGTCCCCTTAAAAAAAACTTAAAAGAACGCTCTTTATAGTTAATAGAATGAAAAAAAGTAAAAAAACAATTCTTAATACAAGAATAAAATGATTCAAACGAAAATTATATAATATCATCGTGGTCGCTTAGTTTGATCTACAATAAAAACGTGTTTTTTTTTTAGTTTTTTGAACTACCATTTATCTTTTTGATTCCATCTTATATGCCATTTCATAAGCCAGAGAATTTTCGACCTCTTCTTAAGAACTTAAATTTCACAGCCAAGGAAATAATCTACAGACTAAAACGGATTTTTTAATATGACTAGTACATATTTAGTCCAGTGTTTCTCAAACTGTGGGGTGCGCCCTTAAGAGGGCGTGATAACCCTACGAGGGGCGCGAGCATGTTGAAAATCGAAAACAAAGGATTATTTTAAAATTATAAATTTGCTGAAAGCAAACAAACAAACTATATTCTGACATAATAAAAAAGTAAAATACACACTTGTAGTGATATAAAAACTTGTAAATATATCAATACTAAAGCAATATATTTTATAATTAATTTAACAATACTAAGTTAAGAAAAAAGTTTATTAATTATCAATGACCCCATGGGCTAGTCATATATAAAATTATATTCAAAAATTAACACTTATCTTAATCCCCTTAAATACGGATTGAAATTTCCTTGATTCGTTCCCGAATGCCACTGTTTTACACGTAGCTGAGCCTATGGGGTGTATTGGAAGGGGAGGAGGGGGGTAGAAAAAAATTAATAAATAAGCAAATCCTCTGAAATAAGTAAATCCTTCGCAAACACTGTCAAGTTCACTTTATTGCATTCCAAAACCTCTGGAATAATTTTATGGATAGCAGATCCCAGAAAAGATCATACTTTGGAAAATGTATACATACGACCGGGGCAATTAACGCACTGGTTGGGCGAGACGTATATATACGTCCAGAAAGTCAATACTTTGATCAGTGAGACGTTTATATACGCCGGTGACACTTAAGAGGTTAAAGTCGCAATATAGGTTTAGCGTCAAAGTGAATTTAATACTTTGTTAGTTTATGGAAGGGAGGCGTGATGAAAATGATGATCGAATATTGGGTCGCATATATTAAAAGTTTGAGAAGCACTGTTCTATTCACCAAAACTGAATTAGTCGCCAATTGTGTTAATAGGAAATCATTAAACCTGGTTGCCAGATCAGCAACGTAGGCAAAAAATATTTAAGCGTGTTAAAAGAATCATTCAACAGTTAAACTACTCTCGCACACTCGCGCGTAACACTTATCGAAGTTGCAAGGCATGAGGCAGCAGTTTCAGAATATAACAACAAAAAATGGTTGATAAGTGGTATAGTTCCCTCTTTCAGATAAACAGGGCTCACACCATGATTTTATACCGGAAATAAAGGAATTTATGAGTTCCTGTGTCAATTAATCACATTCGTTCAGCAACTCTGTCTTCAGACCATGGATGGTTCTGGGATATAAACAAATTATCTTTTGTACTTTTAGATGGAGAGAACCAGAGAGAGAGAGAGGTATAGAGATGAGGTGTTGGAGTTCTATATTCGCCTTTTCACGTATGCGGCTGACCCTGATTTTTAACACGTTTTTATAAGTTTCACTTGTATGTAATGAAATCTTTGAACTCGACTTTTACCCACTTTTAAAAGATCAGACTTTTTCGAAATTTCGTACACTTGTCAAGGACCCATGACGATATAATAATTTCATAATTTTGTTTCATTGTCCTGATCAGGATTTTTTTAATAATTATGGATTTTAAGGATTTACTAGATTTGGCGACTAATTCATTATATCGTTTCTAGATTTGGTGACTAATTGCATAAACCATTTTCAGATTGGCGACTAATTCCATATGCCATTTCCAGATTTGGAGACTAATTCCAGATTTAGCAACTCAAAGATTAAGGTGCAACCCCTAAAACCGCAAAATAGGCTTCTGGTTAGTAAAAATAAAAACAAAAAAAAAAGTGTTCTTTATATGAAAAAAGGTAGGGTGGATGGGGGTGTAGCTTTTCTGAAAATGGAAATAAAAAAAAAAAAAAAGACTCGTACATGTGAATAAAAAAATAATTTATACTCTAACTGCTAAATATTTTTTTTTTATTTTTAATAATTGATTGATTGAATATTAACGTCGCACTGTTCAGCTACACGAGGGCTTTTGGCGACGGACCACGTAATTTTGAACCATGGTCAAGTGACGTGGACGACACCTGAGCTGGCACCCCCTCTCCTAACTACCACACCACACCAACGGGAGGACGTTTCAGCTCTCGACAGATTTAACGTGCATCGCTGCCCTACACGGCGGGTCTTTAGTGGTACTGGGCTCGAACCTGTGACAAAGCAAGCCACAGTCCGATACCTATACCACTCGGCTACCGCGGCCACTTTATTTTAATAAGGCAATACGTTTAGAAGTGATGATACAAATTAACATTATAGAAATCCGTGGCCCCGCTAACGGAGAGAATAAATACCCACCAGACCCATTAATTAATATCCATTGAAAATCAAGAATAATTCCAGCAGCTGCATAATTCCGGCTCCAAATATCAAACTCAAGGATAAATTCAACACAAAAAGATAAATTCTAGTTTTATAAACTAAGAAAAAAAGACTTTTTATTGTAGATTGAACTAAAAAAAAAATGAAAAATAAACTATAGTATTTTTAATAAATTATAGTTTTCAAAAAATTAAAAAAACGCGCTTTTATAGTGAATAGAACTGAAATGTAAAAAAATAATTCTTAATATAAGAATAAAATGATTAATGAGAAAATTAATGTCATTGTGGTAAAAGCGTGAGGTGTTTTAGTGCTATATTTTTACACTAACTCAACATTTCAGAATAGAATTAGTAAGAAATTATAACAATTGATATAGAGCATATTAATTATTTTTTTTTACTTTTCAGTTCAATTCACTATAAAAAGCGTGTTAAGTTTTATTAAAACTATAATTTATCTTTCATTTTTATTTTAATAGATGACAACGCGAGACCAATAAATATCATCTGTTCGACGAATTTCTTGATAGTGAGCGTATTCGTCAAATGGATTGGCTTGTTGATCTCCAGTCCTCGTTCGTATAAATGATGCTTGGAATGCTCTGGTGAGGAAAAAATCACAACTCACAAATTCCTCCGAGATTTATCCAAGCCTTTAAAACAGTTGCTGAACGTGTGAAAGCCACAGAAACTCATAAATTCCTTTATTTCCTGTATAAAATCACAGTGCGAGTCCTGTACGTGGGTAAGAGGGTGCTATACCCCTTATTAACCAATTTATTTTTATGTTCTGAAACTGCTGTGTCATACCTTCGATAAGTGTTCCGCACGATCACGAGTGTGTATTTTAAAATTTGAATGATTATTTCCTTCAAATAGCCCCCTAAATAGATACCAAATTTCATTAAAATCGGTCAAATAGTTCAAAGATAATCAGCAAAATCTAAAATTCTCTTAATTTTGAAAACCATTATATTTATTAAATACGTTGATTTAGAAAATACGTTTGTGTGTGTGATATTCAAGCCAATTTATATATAAGAGACATTTTCATTCAGTTAAATCCAGTTTAAGTAAAGTTCCAAATTTGATTTAAATATATTTTAAAAACCATGGTTATAATTATTATATTGCACTATTAAAAATCAGAAGAGATGTTCTGAAATAGAAAAAAGAAAAACATCTCAATTTTTAAAGATACCACAAGTTTACTGTAGTATTGATCTTTTGAGTGAGTGATTGTTAATCAAAGTAACACTACAGAGCAACACGATTGCTGTTAGCGACACGGACGTCGCTAATTTGAACCTTGATCAAGTGACATTATGACGTCACCTGACCCGGAACCCCTGCCTCTACTACACCACGTCAGCGAGAGGACATTGTATCTCTTGACATATTTAAACTGCATCAACCTCTTTCTACACGGTAATCAATTATCTTTTGGATAAAAAAGACGAATATCCTACACTTAGAAATATGTATTTATTTGGTCTAAATTCACAAATAAAAAATTTATTTCATGTAATTTCTTTTAATTAGGTTTTAATTACGTTACTTATTCATTTCAAATAATATTATAATTAAGAGAAAGCAATTATTAATTTGATCAACAAAAAACTGCAAATATCTAAATATTTTTATGCTTTAACGTGGAAGAAGCTATTGGAAGCAGAGATAACTCGTACTATTTGTCATCCTACTATAGCTTTTCACCCGTCATCTGGACTTGATGAGATTTCTTTGTATAAAAGAGAGATTACATAGAGTTGATTATGATTTGAATACGTAATATACAGGGTGTCCCCGAATGTCCTGTACAAACTTGGAGGGAGGTAGAAAACATCGTGAAGAGCCATAATTACATAGGAAAGCATGGACGGAAAACGATAGGTGGCATTGTACGTGAGCTCGCAAGATCGGCACGTGTGGTTTCCTCATTTCACACACGGACAGCATGTGATGAACAAGCATTATACGAACACCGAGTTAGTGGACATCTACCTCATCTACCATCTAGCCAACGGAAATGGACGGGGTGCTGTTCAGTTGTTTGGGAAAGATACCCAACGAGGCGGCAACTGAGTCATCAAATGTTCGCACAAGTGCATGCAAACGTGGCGGAACATGGATCTTTCACAGCCGCATTTTAAAGTACTGGGTGACCACGAACAGCACGAACACCTATATTTGAATAGGGTGTGTTGTATGCTGTGGACGTAAATCCTGGTACCAGAGTACGGGTACTTGCCGTTGCAACGCCCGGTACTTTCGAACATGTCCGTCAATCCATGTCGTGTATTTATCGTGCGTGCGTACATGCCGATCGCCATAGTTTCAAACACCTTCTGTGATGCTTTTTTATGTTGTACTTTTTATTTATTATTTGTGTGTGTGTGTAATAAAAAGTGTGTGTAAGTTTCACACTACATTTTGTGTAGTTGTATTACTGTATTTGCATCTCTATTTCTCGTTAGGTTATGTTTCCATGCTTTTCCATGTAATTATGGCTCCTCAGGATATTATCTAATACCCCTCTAAGTTTGTACGTGGCATTCGAGGACACCCCTGAAACATGTTTTTCAAATTATTTTTAATATATATATATATATATATATATATATATATATATATATATATTAACGTTGGAAATTGTTCATATTTTCATATTATTATCATCAGCTTTGAGTTAACAATTTTCATAGCTCAGTTTTTCTCACTGTTTCTCTTATTACATATTTTATCGTTTGATATTGTAAGATTTGTTCCAAAAGTTGACATCATTGCTGTAACGAATCTCAATATGAGAATTCTTCAGTTAAATGTTTGAATTCGAATCGATGTGCTTTTAGACACGAAATAGAAATAGATGTTGTTTTTACTAATTGATTTTATAAGATTTTCGATTGAAAAGATTTTTTTCAAAAAGTTCTTACGTGTGAATATGTGTTCTTGTCTTATGTCCTAGTATAAACTTAAAAGTTTATACTTTTCCAAAATGGTTATTTGTACTATAATTCGAGCACTGAACCACCGAAACGAAAAAGACAAAGTGACTTTAAGCAGTCATTTTTTTTGCCCAGAATGTCCCGGAAAATAGCACATTTTCTTATTGCATATAACTAAAAAAAAAGCTTAACACATTACGAAAATGGAAAAATTTTATTTTAATTTTCAATTTAAAAGTTTTCACTCTTTTTTAATTTTATATTTGTGGAGCCATCTGCATGCTATAAAGAAGGACTCGTGTATCTGAAAATAATTTCTCGCATACTCAAAACATAATTCCATGTTCGTACCTATTTTTCAAAGGATTGAGAATTGTGTGTGTCATATATATATGCACACCCAATTTGAAGCATGGTGTAATACTAAGTCTTACAGTGCAATGGGACAGAGGTAATATCGGCTTTTTTTTTTTTTTTGGCTTCTCTTTCCATTTTCATTTCTTCCTCAAGCAACCAATTGCCCATTGTCTTGCCAATACCTGTTATTTATCGAATAATTCAAGTATTTAGATCCCTGCCTTCACCATGAAGAAAATCCCGGATGAGAACTATTTCAGTATCATGGAGAAACCGTTTATTTTATCAAAACGCTTGATCAAATAATCTCACTATAAAACTTAAAAATATGTACAAATCAAAGACAGAAAGAAGAAAATAGTACTCGTACAGCTTACTGGCAAACCGGTTTTGACCAACTTTCGGTAGCCCGTACGGTGCACGGGCTAACCAGTTAAGAGATTAATAAGCCTTCTGCTTGGTATATAAATCTCAATTTAAAAAAAATCATGATCAACTCAAAATAAATTTATGTTGTTTAAAAAAGATAACTATACTCACAAAAAAGAAAATACATAAACATTACATAACAGAGGGGTATTCATCATATGTTAAGGAAACTGAAATCTGCGAAATGTCAGCTTCACCATCACTATATTTATTACTAACTCACACATTTACGAGTGAATGCTTGCCAAATAACCGTATAATATTTTTCAAAACAGGCTCTATTGTTAGCTTCCTTCAGAAAGTTTTTACTAGGACTCAAGCAGAATTTATATACACGTCCTACTTTTGCCTTGTCACTTGCTCGTGAGAAAAGGAATATCTTGAGAAAGTTTGTAAAAAAGAAGAGTATCAAATATCTGCTCCAGACCATTAGCTTTCTTTTTCAGCAGGAAAAGCCCATGCATCTTTCCGAGGAAGAGTTTTAAGAACTGAGTTTCTCTTTTGCTTCATCATTCCTTCTTGTTTTCAATCAGCATATTTCAAATAAATGTGAGTTATTTACTTGAGTATACTTATCATTTATAAAAATGTTTTTGCTTTAGTTGGTAAAAAAAAAAAACATTGAGTAAGGATTTAATAAAATATTTTAAAAGGGTAAAATGTTCAACGGAAAAAATTAAATTCTCATCTTTACTAGATAATCCGTTAATTCCTGTAGTTCTTGACGGAGAAACACCCCTTTTAAATTTATTTTAGAATATTCAAAGTAGGTTTTAATGTAAACTCTTGAAATACTCTTATAATAATTCTAAGAGTTCCTCTTTGGATCTCCTACATAAAAACAATCTTTTTTTAATCTTTTTTTTCTCGTACTTCTCTTTCCTCGTTCACTCTCTGGAGTTATGTAGAAGTGGACTATATGACATTAATATTTAAATAAGGGGAAAAGTTCACGGAAAAATTGGGCATGAATTTTTACTTAATACAACGTGGTTAAAACATGTTCAGTTCAAAACTAAGCGAGCATTACAAGTCCGAGCGTGACTGATACCTACAGGAACCAAATAAATCCGATTCAGCGTAACGCAGCCGAGGTGTTTTGTCGAATAACCAACCGTCATTTTATCTTCTGATTGATCTGGGTTAAAAGATTCAAGTTTTTTTAATGTCTTGTTCTTACATTTCTATGAGTTCATCAATTGTCAGCTCTTGATTGTAAAAATCCGGCAATTCTTGAACGTCATCATATTCACTTCTAAATTTCTTTGCCTGGAAAGATCGACAACTTCTTCAGTCAAATTAACAATTTATAATCAGGCTCTGACACTAAATTCCGCCGAAGTCTCAGTAATAAAGAAGGGGGACAAGAGACGAATTGATGAGATTTGAAAATTGCGCAACTCCCGAGTTGGCGTAAGTCGGAGTATTACTGTATTAGATAAGTAAAAATTTAAAGATTTCTATTTATCCTGTTTTCTAAAATATTGTTTGTAGATAAACATTTTCCTCGATTGAATTGGATTTTTAAGTATTTTTAGAATGCAAGAGATGCTATTTGTTCCTTGAATAACGAAATATCTTTGAATTAATCACTTATTCTTTCTTTTTCGGCATACTTCATCCACCCTCGTGTTTTAGAAGCAACTACATTTTCCTGTATCAAAATTCAATTACACATAACAATCTACACTAAGGAATTGTGAATCTCAGCAAATATAGCTTGCAGAAGTCCTACTACTCGACAAATTTAATGTCACATTGTTTGATATACGGGCTGACTAAGCTCATTACATTTGAATCATAGGTTACAATGGCATCTAAATACTTGGTGATCTTGAATTCATGGTACAAACTTTAAGTATAGGTACAGGACAGCGGAGCAATAATTTATTGTACAGGAATATATGAGCTCAAGTGACGTGGTGAGGCACAAACACATACAATAAAAAAAGAGACGAAAGGAAAGACGATTTATATTGAAAAGGTCTTTGACAAGTGCAATGTTTTCAATAACTGTTCAAAATTGCCTCCACCAGTAATACATGATTGAAAGCGTCGGTGAAGCGATTGGCGTACACGTTCATCCCAATCCATCGCACACCATACGAGGCATTTAGGTACTTAAGGGGGACAATGCTGTAAAATTCTGTGATCCAGGATCCATCGATCAGGAAACTCCAAGTGATACATTCTTAATGCACCTTTGCCATTACCATTTGTAAGGCCGTACATGCAATGCATGTATACTTTTTCGGCAAATGTAGTCTCCTTCGTAAACGTCAGAACAATTGCGAAAATAAGACTTTCCCTTACTGAGAGGCACCATGCTGAACGTTTGTTAGACATCTACTGTCCCTAGCTTGCAACGCAACCAACCGATAACTCTATTTCTCTTTTCTTTTATTTCCAATGCTTGCACCTTAACGTGTCACTTTTGTACCTACATTCCAAAAGAGTAAATGATTGTTATAATGTTCTGTATCTACCATTACAGTTTGTATCATGAATTCTGGACCACCCGGTATACAAAGACATTACATTCCAAAGCTTGCTCGTTATTATCCTTACCTTTCCACATTAATGTAAAATACTCATAGGGCCAATTTAATACCCTGTTAAACAGCCTCCACTATTCTAAGCAATGAACCTTGATGGATGAAAGACAACAGTAGTCTACTGGTTATGTTCACGAACTCTGGACCAGCATTGTCGAGTAGCACATTCAAATCCCTGATAACACTGAAAACTCACCATGTAGATCGGCTTATATACGCTAATTACGGTCTTATCTCAAAATTATGCGTATTAAGTATGTCAAAACTCAAAGTCTTCCCGTTGGCGTTGTGTAGAAGTTGGGTGCCCAATCAGGTGTCACCTTCATTATTCTGTCGGAGTCTAAAATTACCAGGTCCTCAACCAATATAGCTCTTGCGTTGCTTTACAATGTAACATTAATAAACACTCGCTTATTCGATAGAAGAGAGAGTGAATATGATAAACGAGTTACCATTGTACAGTAGAGTTCCAAGCACTCGACTGCCTGATGTGATCCGAAAAGGTAGTCGAGCTTCCAAAAATGCTGGGTAATCGAGAGTAGGATTAAAAGAATGAGTATGATGTTTCCTTAGGGAAACATTTCACAGCACTTGTTCGTAATGTTTATTTTAGAATACAACTGAAATAAACTGTTCTAATTCCCTTTAAAAGGAAAATAACGTACTTTTATGAAGGCATAGAACATTTACTGAACGAAAATGGAAATGAATGAATACATAGTATACAGTAATTTACCTGATCAGACGCACCTCAAAATATTTTATGAAGGCATACAGCTACAAAAAAACTGGTTACCTTTTAAAGGAATGCGCAATGTCCTGTTGTGCCCTGCATTTTTGCGCTTTATTATAAAGATGGCAAAGGTAAATTAAGTCTATTTCCGACGTTCCTTTTTCAAAATACTGAATTACGGTTCCGACAAATGTGATTTTTAAGGTATTTCTACGGGGTTCTCTCAAAGTTAACGTCATCATTTTAAGCAATATTTTGAATAATTTCTCCGACACCAATAATTTCTGTAACGGGCATCGGTTTCTTCGATCTTCGAGGGTGTGGTTGAGTTATCTGGACTTTATAGTTGAGTTATCCGGGTTGTCAAATTCTGAGTTTCAGGACTCTTTTGTATTTACTTCGTAGCTGGTATTGCTTCAATCGAGTTACAAATTCGAATCCTGATGTGACGATGGATCCCTCTATATAGGCACATACTTAGAGACGCATAGGTATTATAGTTCATGTTCTAACGCAAGTAAATTTCCCAAGGCTTAAAATCCTCACTTTGGTAGGATGTGGAAGTTAGCAGTGTTGAACATACTACCCTCAGATGGCGTCTCCCTTAATTAAAATGGCCGGAACTTGATCATCAAAAAATTATCGATTTTCACTTTTTTTATATTTTCTAAAATTTCAAATATTTTTGATTAAAATGAGATATGGTATGAGGAAATATGATAATTAGAAATATTTTAATTTATTTTTTTTAAACGAAGCTACTCCTTGACGCGCATAAAAATGAGCTCTGCTAGGAGCACCTGTGTTTCCCTTTGCATAGGCTTGATGAGCGCGAATCCATATGATGTTCATGTGGAAAAATTAGAGTGTATTGGGCTTACCCAAAAGTGTATGGGTACACGCCTTTTGGATTTTAAAGTGAAATAGAGAATGAAAAGTTAAGTGATGGAAAAAGCCTTAGTGGTCGTAACCGACTCACCCACAGTTTAATATAAAAAATTCAAAGATATTATGTAATAGCTATTAGAAATAATATCAACACAGCAATAATATCTACACAGCATGAGAAAAGCTGTTTGGGCTATTTATTTTCATCTTCTGTCTTCAAACGAGAGCCCTAAACATAGAATGTGTCCTGTGGGTATAAATGCCTGGTGCAAGTTTCAAAACAAAGAAGCTGAATGTAATTAAAGACACCATGATAATAAACACATACACATGTGCTATATACCATAATGAACTAAATGAAGCATGTTCTTAGACATCTAGGTGACCTTATGTTATGAAGAAAATGTTTACATGGAAAGACCCAGAACCCAAATGAGCAGTTAATAACATCATATGGTAAGTGATTCCAAGATCTACATTTTTGGAATTAAAAATCTAAAATTAGGGGTAAATATGGATATTGCAGGTTCGATATGAGTCATATAGCAAAGTTAATGATCTTAAAACGTGATATTGATCCAGGCTATAAAATGTGTGACATGCTTTAAAAAATAGATACACATATGATTCCTGTAGCTCAAAAAAAAAGCTTCTTGAGATCCCCAAAAAGGCAAAACCGTTAAAAATAATAGAAAAAAGAAATTAAGAAGAGTCTTTTGTACAAGCAGAGAGTAAAAAATGCTTCATATGCTTCTGGGAAGTATTAAAAAAGGTAAAGGCTTAAAAAATTATAAAAATTTACACTTTAAAGCCTGTCTTCTCAAAATGTAATATTTTCCCCTTTATGTACCTTTTTCTCAAAAACTACGTATCATACAATCTTCAAAGTTTCAGTTTGCAGACTTATAACATGTTTACACATTTTAATGGAGTAAATTAGATAGATCTAGAAAACCGTTTTAGATAAAACTTCTTTAAACTAAATTTTAAGGAAAAAAGTTGGATAATTTTTAAAAATTTCGTAATTAACTTAATTCTAAACAAAAAGACAAAACTCTTCGTTAAAACTTTATTAATAGTACTCATAACCTACTGTAAAACTTTTATCCATAAGAAGTATGTAGTTTCTGAGAAAAAGGTACATAAACATACGCAATTTAACATATGAACGTGCTGGACCTCCTTAATCCGGGAGTTGGCACACTGGACACAGAACCATCCCAGTCTTTCGGAATGGAGTAACTTCATGGACAGACTGACGCCAGTAAGTAATCACGTGATTCCAACGTCAATAAATGAGAATTTATTTTTACTATGTGTGAAATATAACGAAGAAAGAAGGGTGGATTATCTTTGATTTTAATTTGCCTTCAATTATCAAGGTTCTTTTTACCATAAAATGATAAAATAATAAGAATTATTAATTAGTAATTTATTAGGAATTAGAGAGAATAAAATGTATTCAACAATTCATTATTCTAATCGACTATTAAAAAATTGCTATTGAAAGTAATTTGAAAAAATATAATGTCTTAGAAGAAAATTATCGCAATTTTTTTTTAAATTTCTTTCACCGTCCCATTTTGTTATATTTTGAAATTAAGGTTAAAATACTTTACACTTGATAAAATTACCTGAATGGTTTAAATTTATTGCACTGTGCCACGAGTTCTGATACAAAAGCTTGTTATCGTCTGGTGTGACTCAAACTTTGCAGACAATTTTAAATTTTATTATAATAGGTCGTCTGCAAAAATAGTTTTTCACGTAAGTTATTTTTCATTAGTGAGAAATTTAAAACAGATAATCGAACCGACGCTTACAATAGTGAATTCTCTACAGCAAAAGAGAAATGCCCGTCGGAGATTTTTAACGTTCATAAACATTTAAAAAGCAAAATGTTGTTCAATTATCGATGAACTGAGCATATTGAAAAGTCGAAAAGTAAAGATTATTTGAAAAAACTATTCATTTTTACTGAAAGTAATAAACAAAATACATGCTGACATAATAAAAAATAAATACACATTTACACTGACATAATGCACTTATAAATGTACCAGTACTGCATAATGTATTTTTCAATTTATTTAACAACACTAAATTAAGAAAAAAGTTTTTTAATTACCAGTGACCCCATGGACTTGCCAAATTAACCCTTATCTTGATAATTTGTGCGGCTTAAAATTTTTACTTTACTGCAATTTAAAGAGTTACTCAATTCGATTCCCCATGCCATAGTTTTCTACGTGCGTGATGCGTATGAGTTGTATTGGAGGATTGGTCAATTCGCAATAATCAAAAATTCTCTAATAATTAAATCCTTCGCAAACGCTGCCAATGTAATTTTATTACATTTCCAAAGCATTCGGAATTTTTTTATGATAGCAGTGCACAAAAAAGATCGTACTTCGGAAAGACGTATAAATACGTACGGGGCAATGAACGCTTTAATTGTGCGAGACGTTGATAAACGCCAGGGAGATTAAAAGGTTAAAGACGTACTGTAGGTCTTGGTTCAAAGTGTAGTATCAATAAATTTAATCCATTGTTATTGTGTGGAAGGGGGGCGCGATGAAAACTCTGACTGAATATTGGGTCGCTAACTATGAAAGTTTGAGAAGCACTGTTTTACCAATAGTGAAGCCCCTGTACGTAAACCTGCTCAATAGAAATAATTGGACACTTCAACATGATCCTGCTTCTCCCTTACCCAATGGAAATGCAAATAAATTGTGCCAGACCTTAGAAAACGTATATTGGTCTTCCAGTCATTCCTATTTAAATCCTCTTAGCTATAAACTGTGGTCAGTAATAGAGGAAAATGTATTCCAGAAACGGCTTTCTAATTTGAGATGCCTTAAGCCTTCTTTAAGGAAATCAGTGAGGTAATTTCCCATTGAGGTAGTGTGTGTCTCGATAGAAATTTGTGCAGCGGCTTTACATCTCTGGTCAATCATGTGTGAAGTTAAAAGGTAATAATCTTGAACTACTTTTATAAAGTTTCCCTTTCCTTCACACAAAATCAGCAAATGATGAGGTCATAAAAAATTCGAATTTGATAAGTAGTTATTAAATATTTAAGGCTTGAGTATTTTTTTAAGGATTCGTAAAAAAAGTTTTTGGCATTTTATTTTTTAAATCACTAACTCTAAAAGATCGAAGTATGAGTTTTTTAAAATCATTTTTACATAAACACATCGATATGGATTCATTTTTGAAAAAAAAATCATAAAATATGCAAAATATCGTTGTTTTGTAAAAAAAAATACTGTATCGTGACGAAACAAATTATCTTTCCAATTACAAAATTTCTGGCGAAGTTATTAAATGCGCGAAAAAATGTTGAGTGTTTTTTTATAAATGATAAAAATCATGATGTTGTTTCGAACCCGGTTACAAACAGTAGAAATCAAGCTCTCTGCTGATCATGCAAGAAATTTCTCGAAAAAAAGGAGTGAAAAGATCTTTAAAATAAAAGGAAGAAATATTAAATTTCGCCATATGTAGTGATTTTCAATATTTTTAGGTGCATCTTCTTTTTTAGTGTAACATTTCATCAAAAGTGACGTACAGGGGGGAAAGAGTAATTGATCGCCAAACAGGTTTTCGCCGCCAAATCCTTGGCTATTGTAAAGTTGCGTTATTTGTTAAAGTTTTAATTTTTTTAGGGCTTCATTTTTAAGTTAATGCCTTCGAGCTTCAAATATCGATTGTAGACAACGGTAATTTGTAAACAAAAAATGTAACAAAATAATGTTTAAACATTTTTCGCAAAAAGGAAAAAAAAAAAAAAACGAAAAACATATTTTTTTCTAAAAAAAACCGTAATTTTTAAGTAATTTTTTTAAATCTCTGTACAGATTACGGATAACATCGTTCTACAGACGGAAAAAAGTTTCGTGAGATTATTTTGAAAACAAAGAAGTTATTAAGTATTTAAATAAAATTTTGAGTATTTTTTGAAAAAACTGCAAAAAAAAAAAAAAGTTTTTGACATTTTATTTTTAAATGGCTGACTCTGAAAGAGAAAAGCATGAAGTTTTTTTACAGTTGAATATCATTTAATTAACGCGAAAGAAAAGGCAAACGGAACAATTTAGAAATCATTTTCATAAAAACGTATCGATTTTGACTCATTTTAGAAAAAAATCGTCAAAAAATAGAAAATATAATTATTTTGTAAAATAAATTATACCGTATTATATTGCAAAGTAAATGTTCCTTCTGATTCTGTAATTTTTGTCTGAGTCTCAAGAAATAAATTAGATCATGTTTTAAAAATGTCGGGGATAAAAAAAACGTTGGAAAATTGGAACTTCACTAAACTTGCCCCAAAAAGCCGCTGGGCGGTAAAAAGTGCCAATAGAGGTAAAATAATTATGAGTTTTAAGGTTTTTAATTGATATATTTTTAACTAGTTGAAATATAGGAATATAAATGGTCAAAACGGATTACTCGGTTCATTCCCGATCTTTCGGTACCTTCGGCGCGTTTCTGCGTCGTGAGATGATAGATAAACGTAAATAGTCAGATAGATGGATAGATACGTTTGTTTACCAATTAATTTTAATAGTGTAGTTACAAGAACCAACATATTTAATTTAAAGGTAAAATAAAACTTCCAAAAGATATAATTTGAATTTCATTACAATTTTATAAAATGTTAACTCCCTTATGAAGTGTCAGGTTTTTTTGGCAGGACTCTACCTTAACCCTGCGTTAGGTGCTAGAATCTCTCAGGCGCATAATAAAAATAGTTTCGGTGCTGCGTCCACAAGGTGGGTTGAAACACGACCCTCCTTCTTTTATCTGCCTTTTGTCATTCTGCTAGGATTCAGTTTTAAGTATGAGGGCGGTTTTTTCATATTTCGGGTAGCAGGCGTTCTTGAATCTGTTAGATGCCGTGCACCCAACAACCCTTATTTCTGTGTACTGTTGTGTTAGTTTTGTTTTTTTCGATTCCTACTATTAGCTCACACTCTCTATATATTTATTTATCTCGGGGGAATTTTCAATCGTTAATAAAATACATTTTAAGATGCTCAATTGAGCTGAAGTTTTATATACATGATTATTTTTGATGACAGCTCAATAATTTAATTATAATTAATAAATATTAGTTGATTAAAACTAATTATTTAAAGAATTACAAACACAGCCACGTTGGCGACTTGTGTCAAAACTTGAAAAGTTTTTTTTTTTTCCTCACGTTTTAAAGCATTCAGTTGAACTGCAATTTTTTATACGCGGCTGCTTTGGATGACAATACGATACTGAAATAAATACCACTTATATAATGTTGTGATTCTGTCCGATGTATATACATATTTATATTAATTTTAACTATTTAATAAAAAGTAGCTAACATAAAATAAAATTTTTCTTTGTTGATCTAAGTAGGAATTGACTTAAAAAAATTATATTACTTGCTTTCTTGTAAAATAGTGTTGTTTCCAGTTTTAAACGAAAATGATTCGAAACAAGTATTTTGTAACTTCTGTTTGATAGATTTTTTTTTTTTTTTTTTTTTTTTTTGCTGGAAGTTGAGATACATCTGACGGATGCCGTGCGCCTCGCCTATGACTTTGTTTTATTTAGTCCTCAATGTAGCTGAAATAAACTCCCAAAATATCTGTATGGGAATCGAAAACACTCAGATCCTCACACACATATATATAAAAACTGGGTCACGAACTTTTGAAAGAAAATCGCTGAAGACGGTCTGAGTGTAACATTCACATGCCTCGTTCATTGTGGTTCAGGATTGAAGAAATATTTGACATTCAATGCCCCGTTAAAGATGAAAAACCCAGAGAAACATCAACAGGAACATGGAAAAGAAGGTACTCTCCCCTCTTATTAGGATATCAAGAAAACATTATTGAAATTGTATAATGCTTTATACGAAAAATCCATATTCCTTGAGCATTGTAAGGTGATTTGTGAAGACTGCAACAAGGCTTTTTAATGTGCAAACAGTAAAGACACGGTGATAACTAATCATGATGTGTTCTTAAGGTTTTTCCATATAAATATCTCAATTCTTGATTTTATTCTAAATATTATTTTACGTCAAATATATTTTTCAATTCCTACTATTAACTCACTCTCTCTATATATATATTTGTTTGTTTATTTATTTATTTATCTATTTATCTTGGTGGAATTTTCAATCATTAATAAAATACATTTTAAAGCGCTTAATTGGGCTGAAATTTTATGTACATGATCTCATTTTGGATGACAATACAATAATTTAATTATAATTAATAAAAAAATTAATTGATTAAAACTAATTATTTAAAGAATTACAAATACAGTCACATTGGCATCATTTTTAGCGACTTGGCAACTCTTTTGGTGACTTGTGTCAAATATTGAGAAGGTTTTTTTCTCACGTTTAAAACATTCAGTTGAAATGAAATTTTATATACACGATTGTTTTGGATGGCAATACGATACATTAATGATAATGAATAAAAATTAATTACCACTTAATGTTGTGATTCTGTCCTATGTATGTACGTAGTTATATTAATTGTGTAACTATTTAATAAAGAGTAGCGAAACTAAAATTTTTCTTTGTTGATCTAAGTAGGAATTGACTTAAATTTATTTTTGGATTACTTGTGTGTGTGTGTGTTATGTTAAATCTCACCATTAAAATGATTAAATCATTTCAAACGTAAATATGAGGTGAAGGATCTGAGAGATGCCACGTGTCTGTTGTTAGAACTTTTTGAAGCGAACCTAGTGGAGGATTAAATTTAAAAGGCCCAATTACTTTTCCCAAAGTAACTTTTATGTAATAAAACTAGCTATATCAAAACTATATGTAGACTTTAAAAAAGTAAAGCTAAATAAAATTGTCTGATCTTCTTTGTAATTTTATGCTTTTAAATTTTGAACATAATTAAGTTTTTTTTATAGTTTATTTGAAGTTTCTAGGCTCAACTATTTTCTTAAGAGTCCAAAGCTGAAGCACTTTATCTTTACGAAAAATTATTTTAGAATTTACACTACACAACAGTAAAAAAGAATCAATCCCAAGTAATTGAAATCATCAATAAAGCAATTTAAAATGCACAAAAATGCAATAATAAAAGCACAGATTTACGCTGAACGAGAAAATTATGTTAATTAATTAATCCCCAACTTCTTGGAAAAGGCTTTTTTCAAGAATTCCACGAAAGTTTTTTGTCTTTTGATTGTTTTTTCTCTAGCTTTAAAGAATGCGGAATGATAGAAGAAAAACTGCGCGAAATATGTCGAGAATTATATATTCCTATATGTTACTACACCTTTTTAATCTGTTATATTATTTATTTGTTGATTTTATTTCTAAATAATTAAAGCTACAAAGTAATATAAGCCGTCAAAGGGGGAAGGCGAGAGATAGAGAAAGTGTTCAGATTGAAATATGTACAATAGATGCATTAGAAAAATCCTAATTTATAATTTTTCTAATCTAAGAAATGGCAAAGAGAAACATTAATTTATTTTACTTACATACCACGTACACTGTTGATTAAATATGCGCAATTGTTTGCTATATTAGTACTTCAAAATATAAAAATAATAATATCATTATAAAAATATGCTCATTTCTGATGTCGGACAGTTTTTCATAAAAGATTTTGTGCAACAAAAAGTCGCAGTATATTTCAATGATTATATAACTTCATTAATAATTAAGAGAGAAGAATAAATTAAGAGGTCTCAGGGGTGTTAAATTTCTCTAGAGGTCTGAAAATATAAACGATTTTCAAACGGGTATAATTCTTTTAAATTTAAATTAAATGATTCGAATCTTTTACACATTATTTATAATAGAATGGGGCTTCAGAATATAAAATGTTTAAAATATAATCATAATTTCAAAAATTATAAGCATCTGAAAATAAGAAACTTTTCTATAAGACATATTTATTAAGTTTTACGTCGCGCATATTATTTTGTAAAAAAATAGGTTTAATTACTAGCTATAAGTTGATTTATAAAGACAAAAGTATTTTTATTACTTTGTAGCTACTTTTATATAAATAGAATAATAAATTACATATTTTAATAAATAAAAAAATACATTTTTAAAAATATTTAAAAAAATTGCAATATTTTACAAATATTTTGAAATACAAAAAATATGCAATACTAAAAATAGGTAGGGTTTAAAGAGTATGATGCATTGTGTATAATTCTATAAAGAAATACATCAGAGGCTAATATTTTAGAAGATAGCGTACGCAGAGCAAAAAATACTTAATATTTATTATATAATTTTTATATGCTTATGCCTTTTAAAATTATTATTATATTTCAAACATTTTATACTTTTCTGAAGCCCCATTCTATTATAAATAATGTGTAAAATATTCGAATCATTTAATTTAAATTTAAAAGAATTATACCCGTTTGAAAATAGGTTATATTTTCAGACCTCTAGAGAAATTTAATACCCTTGAGACATCTTAAATAAAATCAGAGCACTAAATTTAATTCCAGATTTTAGTATACTATTTTAAAGAGGTGAAAATGAGAAGAAAGAAAAATCAGATTTATGTAATTATATTTGTATCTATAAATAAACCTGATATACTTTGTTGTTAAAATAATAAAATGTACTTTTATTTTTCAAAAATAAAAGTCAGCATTTTTATCTCACTTAGAAGTGGAAAGATTTCGGAATAAATGTGTAGTAGGCGTCATAAGTGTTCACATACTGACAGTTTTCTATAAAATTTATTGCTTTCGGCTAGTAAAAATTAACATAACCAAAATTATTTTTTATAATATGTGCTATTTGTTCTTATTCGAATACCCTAATTAATTTTTTTAAAAAATAGTATAATTATTATTTTGAAAAATTAAAAATCAAACATACTAAAAAATTATGGTATAAAAGTATTAGCACATTTAGAACTCTTATTATGTGTGTTTCCTCCTTAATTTAGTACTTATTAAGATTCCTTTTAGCGCCCACGATAACTTTTAAACACCTTGGTATAGATTTTATCAGTTATTTGCAATATTTGCATTAATGTTCCTTCATTCTTCCGTGATTATTGTTTTTACTTCAATTTTTTTATGTGTCATGCTTTCTTATTTGAAATTCAAATTCTCACTAAATATGTTCTACTATGCTTAGATCAGGTGAATTAGGAGGTGATAGGAGAATTATGGTGAAGTTATAGAGACACTAGTGGCTTACATTGAGAACAGTGTGATTTGCGTCATCTCGATAAAAAATGAAGTTGCTTCCAATACCTAAATTTTGGAGAGAATATTTGAAATTTTTCTTTAAAATATTTAAGTGGAGCTTCACAAAAATATCAAAAAATACCGAATTACCTAATCCTGAATTTGATATACGTTCCCACACAAGAATATCTCCAACTCAATCCTGAAGCCCGCAGTTGGAGGTGTTCTTGTTCCAACTAAATTCTGGGGTGTAGATTCCTCATATTTTTCTTCTTCAAACTATTAGACTCCCATAAGAACCAAAACCTTAAAATTTTCTGTCATCCTAACCAATTTGATGTCAATGTTGAATTTTCTGAAACCTAATAACAATAATCAAATTGAACATTGAGGTGTAACGTCGTCAGAAGGTAGCGTGAAAATAATATATCACAGCAAGGTTGTGGGAGTAAAAAAAAATACTTTTAATATTTTCCTTCAATAGGATAATCGATTTAAGTTAGATCATGAAGTTGATAGTTTCCGTGCCTAGCCAGTATGGTAGCCCCGTTTTGAAGTCGCTCTCTCCACAGCTTGTCTCGGTCCAGTCCGCAAGGCGTTTTTTCTTATTCGCGTTTTGGATTCCTGGTCAGCATCACGGAACAAAACTCCGGGATTCTCCTCTCCGCTTCCTAAAACGACCAGCCCTCGTCTTTTCGAGCTCCTTTTTTTCTTTTTCTCGTTCTCCTTCCTTTCCGTTCTCCCGGTTTTTCCAGCCTTTTAAAACATCAGGGGCAGTCCATTTCTCCCCCCTCACGTTTTCTCATTGGTGGGCCCATATGAGTCGATCCTTGAACCTCAACTCATTAGAGCCCATTGGTCCATAATCCGCCAATCGTCCACTCCCCCGGTTTCTTCACAAACCAGCAGGTTTCCGACACATGCTCCGACGACCGAACTCCTTCGGCCCACTGTCGTCGTTTTACCGCCTTTGAGGACAATTCGCCATTGTGTATGTAAGGCGACAGTCAGCTGCCTCGGAAGCAATCTCGTCCACAGTAGAACTGCCAGACAATTGTTTGCCTAGTCTAACTGGCACCAAAGTCCAGACGCTAAATAAGCGATTATAAACCCCAGCTGCACGTGCACCAAAAAGTCTCACTTGAAATAGTATTGTCCTGAAAGAGTGAAACTCGTTTCGAAAGGAGGACGTCACAGAGGCATGGAGGTAGAGGTGTTCTGGTGTGTGTGTAAATCGGCTTCAGAATTAGGTTATTTGGATTTTTTTCATGTTATAATGAATCTGGAGCTCTATTCAAATTAAAATAATTTGAAATCATCCACTCACACTCAAAAAATTTGGTATTGGAGGCAACATCATTAATAACAAGATAATGACGCCAACCGCACTGTTCTCAATGTACGTCGCTGGGGTCTATACGACTGACCCAAATTCTAAAAGGCCTTTATATCAGTTTATTTAAGCCCAGTAGAACGTATTTGGTAAGAATTTGGATTAAAAGAAGAAAACACGACACATAAAAACAAAATGTGAAATAAAAATAATAATCCCAGAACAGAAAAATATCGAAACAGAAATTACAAAAAAAAAAAAAAAAAAAAAAAAACCTGAGGGAATCCATAGAAACATGTTTAAAAGTAGATGTGGATGCTAAAAGTTTACCTACTTACTAATTTAAAAAAGAAACACAATATTCAAAGCTATGTTGAGACTTTTCCTTAAGTGTACGAAGACTTTTGTGACCTAAATTTTAGTAGTGTTTTGATTATTAATTTTTCAACATAATAGTTATGCCAAGTTTTAAAAATTGATTATGTTATTCGAATAAGAACAAAATGCAGAGATATTATTATAAAAATTTCAATTCCGACGTAATAACCCTCCAACCGGACAGCACGGATTTTTCTGCCCTACTAGAGAGGCTTCGAAAACGGACCACACTGAATTTTTCGTAAGGCCGGAGACTCACCAAAAATGAACCAAACTGATTTTTTCCTCCTCAAGTAATGTGTTCAAAAACGGTAAAGTCGTGTTTTTCCGAATTCTTTTCCCCCCTTTAAAGGTTTAGTATCTTGAAAGATAATTAGAGACGGTCGGGGAGACACAATGGACATTGAGGGGAAGTTTTACGGCTCACGGGGAGACCGGTTCTTCCCGTGTAGCAATCGTAAAAAACTGGGAAGAATTTCTTTAAACCCTAAAGTGTACGGAAATAATTGCAAGTCAACGAGTTGATAATGCTCATTTTTTTCTTTAACTTAAAATTCTCAAATGGAATTAAGTTTTTATAATGTATGTCTAAGGTTTTAAAAAATATCTATAGTATTTTAATTCAAATTATGTATTAAAACATTGAGGATAATTTACTGTTTCATTTTTCTTATTTTAATCAATACTTTCAGGGATTTTTTTTTAAAAATGATTATTTTGTTATGTGTCAAAAAAATAAAAAAAAAAGGTTCAAAGTTTAAAATCTTTTAAAATTTCGGACACTTCTAAACATGAATAATTTTTAAGCTTCTGTATTACATTATTTGCAAAAAATTTTTATGCATTGTTAAAAAAACCCCTATTTAAATCTTTTAGTTTTTCATAATTTTAAAGCCAGGTATTCAGGGCATCTTACATAGAATCCCTTGTTTTGTATTGTTCAGATAACAAATTATATTTGAATTTTGAATGTCTGAACATTAATTTTATACAAGCTTATATTTTTGAACTTGAATCTTCAAATAAAGAGTATTTAAAAGCATCTGGACAAATTTACAGTTAACAATTGCGCATATAAATAAATATAAAGATCCTTTTTAAATTCAAGTTAAAAAAATATATATTTATGCATAATCCCTCATCGTTCATGTTCCATTAGTGGTTGACTGAAGAAAAGGTTATTAAAATTTGGACATTTTTATAATCTTAACCATGGAAAACTAGGAATTTTGTATTAACTCCACTGAAATTCTGCATTGGAATTTCGAAAAAGATATTTATACGTCTCTCACATACTCAGTTGAAAAACATATATTTACCATAAATACTAATAATTCTTTGGATATTTAAAAATATCATTAGATTAATTTTTTAATATATATATTCGACTTCTAATATTTTTTTTTCAAGTATTCCTTAAATTTCATATAATTTAATTAAGTGAGGGGATATTAAAGTCGCACTTTCTCTCTTCTCTACTCAACTACTTGGGGGCTTTTGGCGACGGACCTGTGGTCGGGGTACCAGGTGGTCAAGGTATCGAATCATGGTTTTCATGTCTCGAGTTCGAGCCCAGTGCCACAAAAGACCCACCGTGTAGGGCAGCGATGCACGTTAAATCTATCGAGAGCTGAAATGTCCTCTCGTTGGTATGGTGTGGTAGTTAGAAGAGGGTGGTGCCAGCTCAGGTTTCGCCCTCGTCATTTGACAATGCTTCAAAATTACGAGGTCCATCACTAAAAGCCCTCGTGTAGCTGAGCAGTGCGACGTTAATATTCACTCACTTGGCGACGGACCTCGTAATTTTAAACCATGATCAAGTGACGAGGATGACGCTTGAGCATTACACGGCGGATCTTCAGTGGTGCTGGGGTCGAACTCATGACACGCCAGCTACGAGTCCGTTACTTTGACCATTAGGCTACCGCGGCCTCACAATGTGGTTGAAAACTGCATGTTATGAGTAAAAATATGCTGGAACATTTGATGAACTTATAGATTTTTGCATAGAAGATAGATGTGTGATATGCTAAAATGACAATATGTAAAAGTTATGAGAAAATCGATGACAATTTTTGAAAAATTCAATTTAAGTTTCAGTTTGAATCTTATTCGTTTTTTTTTCGCATTTAATATTAAATAGTCGCGATAGCAAATTAATAGTTTAACGCATTCATAGATTATAAAAAATAAAAGTATAAATGACATTTTTGGGAATAAAAAGTTTTTATAGTTTTGAATTCAGACTTCTTTGCAGGAGTGTAGACTATTAAAAGGCTGATGAGCAGAAGACGGCATTTTTACTTAGTAGGGCAGAGTAAGCATAAGGTAGGAGCTTGTGGAGTAAACAACCAGGCCTCTGCAGTTTTGGCAGGTAATGAACTCCCATTTGTTGCTTTCAGTAAGGAATATAAAAAATAACAAATACAAAAATAAGTCATGTAAAATTTTATATATTTTTAACAATGAATTGTGAAACTTAACAATTCATTGTCACGAGTTGGCAGTAACTATGATACTCTAACGACCGTACTTCTTATATATATATATATATATATATATATATATATATATATATATATATACAGTCCAGTCATATTAATGTGACCACTGTCAAAAGCCAGAATAACCATCTTTCGCAGAGGGGAAAATAGTCATTTAGGATCCTCAAGGTATTTACTAGGATGTTAAGCCATGCCGACTCTATTGCTGCACTAGATTACGCGCGTGAGGATCCATGGCGCGAACAACCCGATCGAGATGGTTCCATAGATTATTGATTGGGTTTAAGGCAGGTGAGTTTTCTGGACACGGAAGAACGATAAACTGATCCTGGTGCTCTTTGAACCACGCACGTATGCTGTCAGTTGTATGACACTCCGCAATGTCCTGCTGGTAGACGCCCCCATCCTGAGGAAAAATAATGCGCATAAAGGGGTAGACATGGTCTGAAAGGACTGATGCATACTTCTATTGATCCATCGTGCTTTCCACAATGATGAAAAACACAGAAAATTTAAGGGAAAACAAACCATAATGCTCCCGCCTCCAGCCTGAACCTTCCCAGCAATTATTGCAGGGTGTTTGCTTTTAGACGTTTCATGCCGTATTTGCCACCAACCATCCGTCCGATGGAGTATAAAGCGTGATTAATCAGAAAACTCTACCTTTCGCCTCTCATTGGATGCCCAGTTGCGGTACCTGTATGAAAATTCCAGTCTTCGTTGCTGATGAACAGCAGTCAGCATAGGTGCATGAACCAGGCGCCTGCTTCGGAGAACCAGACGCAACAACGATCGCTGAACAGTAGTTTGGAAGACACTGTTGGTAGCCCCTTGGTTCATCTGGGTGGTATGTTGCTTAACGGTAGCACGTCTGTTCTCCCGAACTCACATCTGCAGCCATCAGTCACCTCTATCACCTATGGCCCGTGGTACACCACATTTGCCACGTCACTGATTTTGGACGGTTCTATTTTGCCATGCACGGTATACTTTAACCACGGTGACAAACGAACAGTCCACAAACTTAGCAGTTGAGGAAATGCTTCCAACCTTTTCCCGAAAGCCAAAAATTATGCCGTTTTGGACTTCGGATAACTCTTTACATGTTTGCATTACGCCAACGACTGTAGTGTTTTCCGAAGCCCTCACACACCTTTTATATAAGCTCAATAACACTGCGATGCCAGCATACTTCTGTGATTGGTTATTTAATGTCAAAGTCGAAAGTACGTGGTGGTCACATTAATGTGACTGGACTGTGTATATATATATAAAAGAAGTACGGTTGATAGAGTACTAATAATTTTAAAGCAATTTTATATTTCGTTCTCGTAAACTTTACTTCTTTTAAAACATGTATTGCCAAAATACTCTCTTTTTGTATATTTATAAAATTTTAAAAATATAATGGTTATCTTACCCAACATTTTAAATCAGGGGCGGCAACTGGGTAGCTAAGACGTGCCAAACCAATCTTCTGTCAGTATCATTCAGCTTGCCACATAGTAGGAAATTTTTGAAATCCTTCGATTCTTACGGTAATATTTGCAGATTTAAAGAATAGAGGTAAATAATTTAGATTTACAGTTTTATTTTATATTAATTATGGATCAATAAAATACATTTATTAACATAAAAATAAACAATATAAAATGTTACTATTTCTTCAACAAATATAAAAAAAAATTAAAAATGTATGTTTCCAACATATTTATTTAAATAAGAAATAGGCAAAGTGAAATATAAATGATTCCCTTCGTTATAGTTAAATAAAAATTGTAATGCGAATTAACTCTTTCACCACTCTTCTTTCATATCGCAAAACCAGGGGTATAATGCATGACACGATTCTGAGCATTCAGTTGTTAAACAATTTCTTTGCGGAGTCGAAATATTTTTCATATTAGGAAAGATTTTTTACTTTGATATGCCGAATCACATAAGTGGAAAGCAGAGTACATGCAATTTTCTTTTTTCAACAATTAAATCCCCTAGCAATAACATTCAATTATTTACAAAATAGCTGTAAATTTATCCTTAGAATTATCTTTCTTATTATTTTGTAGTTCCATAAATGTCCTTAACTCAGAAGATGTTTGTCAAATAAGGTATATTATCAACTTCCATCCACTCAAGAATTGACAAATTTGTAGAGTAGTGCTGAGTGCCACTAAGAATTGTACCACGTGCCACAGGTCCATTGATTGCCGACACGTTTTAAATGTTCTTATTAATTAACCATCTCCTATTCAAACACAATTTATATGATAAAAAAGGGTTTTCATTCATTTTGTAGGGAATTGTATTAGATTCAACCATAAGTAATTTTGTGTATCAAATAAATTACGTTGTTTCGGGGATGAGAGCAAAATGAAAGGAATTTGACAATTATAGTAAGTTTCTTAAAAGGGGAAACGTTCACTTTCAAAATACAATGCATAATGGTTTTAGGTGTACGAAGTTATATTCACTATTATTCCTAAAATAAATTTTGATATTTTGGTTTTTCGTTAAGTTTTGAAGTTATTTCTTCAAATATACTTCTCCATTACATTTCTTTCAAACTTGCTATTTTCTTTTGCGGCCACGGTAGCCTGATGGTCATGGTTATGAACTCGTGTCCAGTGTTCGAGCCCTGATACCACAAAAGTTTAGCGTTGAAGAGGAGCTGATGCACGTTAAACACGTCGAGGTCAAAAGTCCTCACGTTGGTGTGATGTGGAAGTTTGGAAGGGGAGTTATCTTCTCAGGTATCGTCCTCGTCACTTAACCGCGGTTCAAAATTATGTAGTCGCTCGTCAGTAGCCACCGTGTTGACTTAGAATGCAATATAAACCCTTGACGTCGACACTTGAGTTAATTCGAGTACGCTAAACAGTTCCAAATATGCACATTAGATATAATTCAAACGAGGTCGCATTTTATGCTGCTGTAATTTTCTCACTCAAATATCAGCGAGCGCCTTCTGCACCCGTGATATTTAACTGTTGTTTCTTATATTTACGATTTAGTCGTGAAAAATCAAAAACTTGGATAAAATATTTTATAAAAAAATTAAGGGAAAAGAAATACTTAGATTTTAGAAGCAAATTACTAGAAAATATGTTAGGGAATATTTACAAGATATTTCACGACTCTATCTTGAACAGGAAAAATGCCTAAGGGATTAGAATACACTCTCATCTTCAAAATTAAAAATCTGAGAAAAACACATTTAAAATTTGTAAAGGCATAAAAAAAATTCCAATGCCTGTAAAGCTTTAATTTTTTAATATGTTACTATCCAACTTATGTTCTACATGAAAATTCTACTTGAAATAAATATGACTGAAAATATCTTTTCTAATTCAAAATTTTCTTCGACATAATATTGATAACAATTGTTAATTTGATCAATTATTCCGTTTTATCAGAACCTTATATATTCTCAAGAGTTTTAAATGCAAAATATTTATACAGAAAATAGTACTGATACAAACGCAATCCAGAAATCACCAAGCATGAAAATAATATATTTTTTTTTCTCAGTTCCCCATCGTGGCAGGTAAGCAATTTTAAGTTTTTGTTGCATGACTTTAAAATACTGTAATGTAGTACTACAATATATTTATTATAATGTAGTTTGTGGTACGTCAGGGAAATGTTTAGTTCATTCTGCAACATTTGCATTCTGTAGTCTAATTGTAATATCACCTGAAAGCTGGATTTTAGATTTACCATTTTTAGTCATATTCCATCCCTTTCAAGTATTATTTATCACAGTAGCCTGCGTACATTTTGGTCATGGCATTTTTCAAAAGGAAAAAAAAATAATGAAAACAAAGTAAAGAGCTTTTAAATTATATAAACTATGTGTCAAAAAATAAATTGGTCTTTAAATCAATCTTAATTAAGTAAATGTGAGAAAACTCAAAAACTTAAAAACATAAGCAAACAGAAATGATTTTAGAAATTAAAATTGCAGTTAATAGACATTTCACACGAAATAATAGAGTGTGTTAAAAAAAATATTTTTAAATAATTCAATCTAGGAATTCAAAAATGCTTTAAAATGAAACCGAATTTAAAATCAAAACTCAGAAAATTAAAATTTCTTAAAACCTAATTGGTTTTTAGACCAGAAATTGAGCAAGTTTTCCAAATATATGAAATATATATTTGCAATAAATTGGGAGAAGTTTCTGTTGGCCGTGAAGTGGAGAAAATGTCCATTTCACAATCCTCGCCCTAGGCCACAGCTGTGAATGAGAAACCTCCCCTTTCGAACAACACAGAAACGGAAAATCAATAAAATCATCCCCTGCAAAACCATTTGAGGACCTCCCGCAGTTTTAAGGGGGGAAGGCATAAAACTGTGGTGCGCTTTCGAAGCAGTTCACGAAATTCATCTGAAACATTTTCGCTACCACTAGCTTTGAAAAAGTAGACCGCTTTCAAAGTGAAATTCAATTAGCGGTCATCCACTCAGATGGTTAAATTTAATTGTCGAAAACATTAAATTTTATAGAAAAATGTCATTGTGCGAACACTTTTGACGCCCACTGTATATATTACTCTTAAGGGAATTACTGGTAAAATAATCGAATTACTAATAGTCATTAGTATTTTTATTTTTATACTTATGATTTTGTTAGTAATCCGTAAAAATGAATATAATACTTTCCTCGCTAGCATAAAAATTATTGATGACAAGGGATAAATCAACTAAAGAGAAATATTATTTTCCCTAAATTAGCCCTTTTTTTACAGTGATCGATACGTTTGATAATTCGAACAATTAATTAATTAACAGCTATCAACTAATTGAAGACTATATTTTCATGTCATTTAAACTATCAATAGAATGTATTGACTCTATTGCTGTCTAAATTATAAAAAAAAAATTGGATTCAATGAATAATTTATTAAAATCCAATTTTAGTTAAAATGGTAACTATAAGTGATTTTTAAAATCAATTATAAGGATTGAAATAATCAACAAATTATTTCGTTAGTCTTGATAATTACGAGCATGTACATATATAATTACGTAATTGATAAATAAATTGCCTCGCATAATTTCTTTTCTTCATAAACTTTTTTCCGATGACCGCTTCTTATTTTTAGCTTTTTCACATTTTAATGCATTAGAGCGAATTAATGAGGTTTTATTAAATTAATCTTAACTTTATACGTCCATTCAATGATGATAAAATATCTCATTTTTTATTTGTATGAAGCTGAAAGTAAACAATGATAGTAAAATCATTTTATTTTGGAGACTAACAAGCGTTGATTATTACTAAGTGTAACATCAAATTGATTTCATTGTCTTGAAACAGTTCATTAGATATAAAAAAACTATCTTTCTCCTAACACAAATTAGAGAATATTTCCTTAATTTTTAGGGGAAGGAGAACAATGTGTGTGTGTGTGTGTGTGTGTGTGTGTGTGTGTGTGTGTGTGTGTGTGTGTGTGTGTGTGTGTGTGTGTGTGAGAGAGAGAGAGAGAGAAAGAAATATAAAGTTTGCTTAAAGCAAATTTTCCACAATCCTGAAACAGACAAATTTGGCTGGCCATGTGATGTTGGAGGATTATTATATATATATATATACCATAATATTAAATGAAATCAATTCACTACAGTTCGTTCCGGTCCATAATAGCTCCTATAACTGTAACAACCACTCCGGTTGAAGTAAACTTTGTGTGTTAAAAAACGACTTTATGAGTCGTTAAAGAAGCGGACAATCAGTTTTTATGCGTGTTTCTCCTAATGTAGGGAACACAGTACGATTCAAATGACAAAAAAATGTCAAAAATTGAAATAAATATTTTTAGCCTAAATATTGGGTGTAAGGCATTGTTTCTCAAACTGTGGGGTGTGCCTCCCTAGGGGGCGTGATGACCCTACAAGGGGGGCGCGAGCATATCGGAAAGTCGAAAATAAAATATTATTTAAAAAAGTATCAATTTTTTAAAAGGAAACAAAGCAAAATGTATTCTGACATAATAAAAAAATACACATTAACTGTGATATAGTATACTTTTAAATGTATCTGTATGGCACAATATATTTGATACTAAGTATCAATACTAAGTTAAGAACGAGTTTAATTATTACTCTCATGATTTTTCTCTCTCTCTCAATGGGCTTATCATACACAAAACTTAATACTTATCTTAATACTTTGTACAGTTTAAAATTAGGGTTGTATTGTAGCTTTAGCGTCTCTCTCAAAGTATTATACATTATTACTGCATTCAACACATTGTTATATTATGGGGAAGGAGGGCGCGAGGAAAATTCTGATTGATAATTGGCTCGCGAATTTAGAAAGTTTGAGAAGCACTGGTGTAAGGGAAATTTCTGTTGTGTTTTTCTAACGCGAAAAAAAATCACTTTTTATTTAAAATTTAATCTAAAATATGATGTTTTACAACTGTCTGCCAGCGTTCTGGAAGCTTATCTAACCCCTTGTAAAAGAAGTCCGCTGTATTGGAAACAAAATATTCTGGAAGCTAGCTGGCTTTTACATTTTTTTTTACTGTAGTCGAGTTATTTCGACTGGTTAACTTCTCCATTTTTTGAATTCAAGCATTTTAGTGAAATTCCTTGTTTATATTTTCTAATGGTTCCAGCAAGTTATTTTCCTTTTCAAAAGTGTCTGTGAATGTGGATGAGGTGTATACCAATATTGTCTGCATTCGAATTATTTTATTCTAAACTATTTTTTTGTCTTTCCCTATAAAGCAATTTTTTTCAGCAGTGTCTTCCTCTTCTAAATCTGAATCAAATCCAGTTGAGAAATCATAGTTGATATTATATTCTATTTCTTCAGCTCAGGAAACTTTTTATCCAAAAATACTGTAGTACCGTATCTGTTAAATACTGTATCTATTAAATTTCTCAAATATCTTCATCATGACCACAGTATATAAATAAGCCATAGAGAAGCAAAGATTTTAAGTCGAATTCATGTATTCAGAATTGTAGCAAAATTGCACGCGCAGGGTATGATACACCTGAGAAGGTGTTATCCAAAGATATGTTTTTAGTATTTACCCACAGGCTATGACCCCTCCAAGAATATGACCTTAAAGTCCACCCCCAACCCGAATTTTTCAAAAAAGGTTTGGAATGAGCATTGAAAAAAGTTAGGCGGTGGGTTTGACATACCTACAGGAGAACTGCCGGGTTAAGACTGCTTGCGTTTCCAACTCTGATAACATAATTTATCAAGGATTCGGCTGATTCTCTTTTGTACATCTCTTTCATATCCACAATGATAAATAATTCTCATTAAACAACAAGATAACTGTAAAGCTTGCCTTTTGTGAATTTATAAACAGTCTCCATTTCTGAGGATCACATTTCATTTGTAAGGGGGGGCACATAACATCGTAAGTTCTATCCTCAGCTCATTTTAATTAGGGCATAATACTAAGCCCTACCTTATTATGGAAAAAGCAATTTCAGCAACTCCAAATCCTAGACGAAATCATTCAATACTGATTACTTAACAAGTTGTATTCTGACGAAGATCTAAATCAGTAGGTTACTTTTCATCATCATCGGTGGACTTAAATAGTTCGGAATGTAGCTTAGAATCTTCCAAATCCATATTTGCCTTTAGAGTATAAATATCAAGGGCATTGAGATTGGCACAGCTTCGCTGTGTAGGATTGGACTTACTACTGAAAAGATATTAAGACACTGAATTATGTGATTTCTTTAGCTAGAGAACCCAACAGTGTGGAAGTTATGCAGATGCTACTGTCAAACTGTATTTTATTATAAATACTAGAATTTAATTTATGATACATAATGTGTAATGTATATACAGTGAAATACATTTAACGCGAAACGCTTAAGACAAAATATTGGTTAGCAGGAAATAAAACAACGGTCTCGACAAATAATTATGCATTATTTTTCTTAATACGAAACTTTTTATCTTAAGAGAATGAACAAAATACAGAAAATGCCAGCCACGTAGCCGAAATTTAAGAGGGGTGTGAAATGAACTTTAACGCGTTTTGTAGATAAAGGGTGTTTTTTTAGAGGTATAGAATTTTAAATTGCAATAAAACAACGATGTATTATTCGATTGACATGAATTTTTTTATTCGAAAGATAATCTTGTGGCATTACATTTTAAATATGGTTTCTGGCATATGACTGCCACGGCTGGCTCGGATGTAGTCCAATCTGGACGTCCAATTTTCGATGACTTTTTCCAACATTTGTGGCCGTATATCGGCAATAACACGGCGAATGTTGTCTTCCAATTAGTCAAGCGTTTGTGGCTTATCCGCATAGACCAATGACTTTACATAGCCCCACAGAAAATAGTCTAGCGGTGTTAAATCACAAAATCTTGGAGGCCAATTCACAGGTCCAAAACGTGAAATTAGGTGGTCACCAAACGTGTCTTTCAATAAATCGATTATGGCACGAGCTGTGTGACATGTTGGAACCACAGCTCCTGGACATCATGATTGTTCAATTCAGGAATGAAAAAGTTAGTAATCATGGCTCTATACCGATCACCATTGACTGTAACGTTGTGGCCTTCATCGTTTTTGAAGAAGGATTCCACCAGCCCATAAAGCGCACCAAACAGTCAGTTTTTCTGGAAGTAACGGTGTTTCGACATACACTTGTGGATTAGCATCACTCCAAATGCGGCAGTTTTGTTTGTTGACGTAGCCATTCAACCAGAAGTGCACTTCATCGCTAAACAAAATTCGCTTATGAAAATCGGGAACAACGGCAATCTCGTTTTGGGCCCATTCGACGAATCTACGCCTTGCTTGATGATCGTTTTGATGAATTGCCAAACCAAACTGAGAATAAATCACTTGACAGCTTTTAAATCGGTCATCATCTTGGAAAGTAATGCCAACTTAAACTTCTATACCTGGAAAAAAAACACTCTTTATAAGACTAACTTGGCTTTGAAATACTTTCAGAATAGCCTATGACACGAAACACTTTAGACTTGGTTCAAAGCTCAAAAAATATCATTTATCCAGATTTCTACGATGGCAATGAAATGAATAGCGCATCTCCTGTTCCCACGTCATTTGAAATGAGGAACATCATGAAAAGTATGCGTATTTATTTAGACGCGCTTTTTAATGGTGAAATGTAAAACAAATTGGGCGGTATTGAACAATTTGATGCAAAAAATGAAATGCTAAAGAGAAATGTCAGATTGTTTTTCAAAAACTCAATAAATGTTTATTTTCAAAAAACTTGAAATTGTTGTATTCAGTTTCATTAAATTCTCGTAAATGTTTTTGTTTCATTGATTTTTATTAAATACATGCATAAAGTTAAACATATCCATTTAAAAATGTAGTCTTATAAGGTTAATTTTGATGAATAAATAGGTTTTTTTAGCGTTATCCTTTAAAATGAAATTCTACTAACACGAAAAAATGCTTCAGTCCTCCCAAATCCATGTTAAACGATTTTCACTGTAGATATTTAGCCATGATTTGATGGTTTTTGTTTTAAAATGCTCCAAGTAAGTAGTGCAAAAGTAATCTTAGCGCTATAAGGATATTTTATCAAATGAAATGCATTATCGGTAGAAAGATAGATACATATAAGCAGCAGTATCCTGTTCCATTTCAAAAAATTGAAAATTTAATTAGCTAAAATATATTACTACTGAACCCACCTTCTGATAATACACTCTGTCGCAAAAAAATATATGCACCCAGAAGAAATTGAGCTACATTCACGAAATTTGGTATGCATGTAGTGTATATGAAAATAAACAAATGATTAAAAATTCAGAACAAAATATCATTTTATTAAGCGGTTACAGCTTGCAAAAGGTTAAAAATCAGTAAGTAGTAAAGCCACCTCTGGCAGCTATACAAGCCGAAATTTGGCGTGGCATCGATTCAATTAGATCACTTATGACCCCCTGTGGAAGATCCTGCCATAGTCTTTGCATCTGCGCAATTAATTCTCCTGTATCTCGGGACGGCTGCAGTTGCCTTCCCAGCGCGTTCCAGACATGCTCTATTGGCGAAAGATCTGTGACCTGGCAGGCCATGGTAGGACGTCATATCCTTGAAGACATTGTTGGGAGAGTCGCGCAGTATGTGGACGAACATTATCCTGTTGATAAATAGCACCTGGGCGACTTGATAGCATGGGTAGCACAATCGACGTTAAAATATCGTCCACGTATCTGCGAGCTGTCAAAGTGCCTTGAAGGACCACTAAAGATGATCGTGTGTCCCAAGAAATTGCTCCCCACACTGTCACACCTTGTGAAATTGCTGTATGCCGCTCGACAATAAATGCCGGATCGGATCGCTGGCCGGTGCGCCTCCAGACACGTGTGCGGTGGTCATCAGCACTGAGACTGAATCGGGATTCATCACTGAAGATGACACGTCTCCAGTCTGTCACACTCCAAGTTGCCCGAGGTCGGCAAAAATCCAGTCGACACTGCCTATAATGTGGGGTCAGTGGTAAGCGTCTTAGCGGACGTCGGCTCCTCAAGCCAACTTCGGTCAGTCGTCTCCTTATGGTTTCTCTTGATGGCACTGGATGTCTGGAAGGAGGTAAGTGGCGTTGAAACGATGCTAGCGACGTTGTTGGTGCCGAAGTGGCCACTCTTCTGATTGCACGATCCTCGCGATCATTTGTGTTCCTGGGACGTCCTGACCCTCCGCGACGGTACACTCTACCTTCTGTGATCCACTGTTGCCAACACCGAGCAACTACCATATCACTCCGACCGAGGTGGCGGCCGATACGTCTATTCGACCAACCTGCTTCTCTGAGGCCTATTATACGGCCCCTATCAAAGTCCGTCAGCTGCTCGTACTGCCGCCGGTTACGTCTTAGAGGCATCCTAAGTCTCAATATCGTCTATCAAAGTCATCAGATTCGTTTGGATAGCCGTATGGCGCTCGTACTCATGCTTTTAAAATCTCCCAGTTGCGCAACTAATATGCGCATAGCACACTTAGCCTTGTCTCATTGGCTTCGAAATTTTAATCATTTGCATATCTCTTACCAGACTACATTCTTGCCGAGTTTCGTGATTGCAGCTTGATTTGTTCTGGGTGCATATATTTTTTTGCGACAGAGTGTATTTTAATTTTTCCTGTAAATAATACCGCACGATGTAATTAATAAATTTTATTCAGCGTCTAAATTAATGAGAGTATTCAGTTTCTGAAAAACTTAATAACACTATATACACTAAATAAGCATTAGTAAAAAAAATTGTTAGCACACCATATTATTATCTATTGATTTAAAAAGATATATTTTAAATCATAATTATACACAGATTAAGTTTATCTTTCAATCGATTTAGGAAACTTTTATTGCATTTAATAATAGTCATAATTTTAAGATTATGTATAATATTCTATAAATCAGACCATAATAATGAACTAGAAAGAGTTAAGTAACTTTAAAAGCCATTCGCAAAACTTAAAAATTTAACAGGGCTTTTACAGAACTTTGGAGATAAATTTTAATGGCGAAAATTTAATTTCTAGTATACACGAATTCCTACTTTTGTCTCAGAACCTTTAATATGATTATCACACATATTTATGAAATATTTATAGCTTTGCACATGTTTCTTGAGCCTACTTATAGACAATGGTATAATAACAAAACACATTTTAATGGGTTTTCACGCGCGGTTTGCCTCTTAAAACTGACGTTGGTTTTCTTTTTCTATGATGCTTTAATTCAGCGTTTCTCAAACTGTGGGGTGCTCCCCCCTTTGTGGGGCGTGAAACTCTACAAGGGGTCGCGAGCATATTGAAAAGGTGAAAGCTAAAGATTATTCAAAAAATTATTAATTTACAGAAAGTAAGCAAACAAAATACTTTCTGACGTAGTAAAAATATAAAATACACATTTACACCGATATAATACACTTATAAAAGTATCTGTACTGTAGAATGTGTTTTATTATTAATTTAACAATACCAAGTTAAGACCAAGTTTGATAAATACCAGTGACCCCATGGGCTTGTATTAACACTTATCTTGATTATGTTTACGGTTTATAATTAATTCCTTAAATGCCGATTAAAAGTTACACGGTTAGCGAGTGAGTGAATATTAACGTCTTACTGTTAATCTACTCGAGGGCTTTTGGCGACAAACCACGTAATTTTGAATCATGGTCAAGTGACTTGGATGACACCTGAGCTGGCTCCTCCTTCTCCTTACAACAAAACCCCACCAATGAGTATGTGGTTCGCACACCAATGCCACGAGTTTCCACGTTTACGTGCATATTTTGACGGGTTTTTTTTCGGGAGAGGGAGGAGAAAAGGAATAAGTAAGCAAAATCCTCTGAAATATAAGTACATCCTTTGCAAAGACTGTCAAGATCTTTTTACTGTATTCCAAAGCCTTAGGAATAATTTTATGTATATAAGTGCACATTAAAGATCGTTCTTCGGAAAGAAGTATATATACGTCCAGACCATTAATGCTTTGGCGGAGCGAGACGTTTATGTACGTCGGTGGTACATAAGAGGTTAAAGTCGTACATAATGTAATATATATTGTAGCTTTAGTGTCAAAGTATAGTATTATGGAATTCAATACATTGTTATTGCATGGAGGGGGGTGCAATGGAAATGATGATTGGATATTGGGTTGCGAGTACTAAAAGTTTGAGAAGCACTGCTTTGGTTCTACTACCTTTTTATGACGAAAATGAGACAGCCAAAATATATATTTACCTATTTATCTATCTATATATATATATATATATATATATATATATATATATATATATATATATATATATATATATATATATATATATATATATATATATATATATATATATATATATATACTGCTGACAATTGCTAAGGACGGATAACACTATCATCCATAACAACCACAAAATGAAAGTAAGCAAAATGTGGAAAATTAGAATAAGTGCGGGATATTAGTAAGAAGAAGTATGAGTATGCACATTTTTTTCCACGTTTGTTCATCACGTGATAGCGTTCATAAGAGCTTTAAAGGTTTTGACGCGTGTGGACAGTTGTTGTTTCAAGACTAAGTTTTACAGGAAAGATTTAATAGACGAACTTAAAATTTATGGCATGTCTTCCCGACATCACATAGATGATTTTATGTGTGGCCGAATTATTGGAAAGATCGAAGAAGGGCGAAAAATAACAGATGTTGCCAGGGAGTTCGACATCGCTCACAGCGTTGTTTCATGGCTGTGGAAGTCATTTAAAACTACTGGAATGTGTAGTAGACGGCACGGAGGAGGTCGTGTTAGAAGTACGACGCCTGCAGAAGACAGATATATCGCCCTATCAGCAAAAAGGAACAGGCGCACCACAGCTCAGCAGGTGGCAAATCAGTTTCTTGCTGCCTCAGGAAAGCAAATCTCCCGAAAAACTGTTGCCAGACGTTTGAGGGGATGAGGCCTATACGCACGCAGACCTGTTGTGTGTGTCCCATTGACCAGACAGCACCGCACTGCCCGTTTGCAATGCTGTCGTGAGCATCACAATTGGTCTGAACAGGACTGGGCATGCGTACTATTCTCAGATGAGAGTAGGTTCAGTCTGTCATCGGATTGTAGACGCCAACTGAACTGGCGCGAGAGTGGTACTGCTTATCGTCCAGAAAATATCCAGGAAAAGGACCGATATCCGACATGCAGTATCATGGTGTGGGCCGGCATCATGATCAATGGCTGCACGCGCCTACATGTGGTTGCGAATGGGACTATGACGGGCCAACGATACATTGATGAAGTTCTACTTCCTCATGTTCGTCTTTTTCGTGGTGCTGTCGGTGATAAATTTACTTTTATGGACGACAACGCAACATGTCATCGAACGCTCGCTGTTCAGGATTGTCTAGACAGCGAGCGTATTCAACGTCTCGTATGGCCAGCGCGTTCTCCAGATCTAAACCCCATTGAAAATGTGTGGGATGCTTTGGGGAGGCAAGTTGCTGGTCGAAACTATCCTCCGACAAACAAGAACACCCTCATCCGTGCACTCACAGAGGAATGGGATAAATTGCCTCAACAGCTGCTGGATAATGTTGTGCAAAGTATGGTACGACGTGTGGAATGTTGCATCACACTCCACGGTGGACACATCCCGTACTGATACCTTTCTTTAAGGTGCCTGCTGACTTTTAGATGCATTGTTCCATTTCTCCTTACGCAGATCAAATGAACATTTTTTTTTCTTTCAGATGTTTCACAGCTTTTGTACTTTCCAGAACAATAAATATTCTTTATTCTAATGTCTGAACAGTGTGGCAATTATATTTTATCCTACTAGGTCTCATGTCTTGCTTAATGTTATGCAACATAGCAATTTGTGATCCGTCCTTAGCAATTGTCCAGCAGTGTATATATACGAGGGATATTCGGAAACTAAGTTCCGATTCGTCGTAGCTAATCGAATGTCGCGCAAACATTGAAATTCGCATGCGTACCAACTCCCGACATACCTTGCTCGTCAAACGACGCCATTTGCATTGATATTGTTGCAGTGTGGTAAGTACAGTGCGACGTGGTCTTCTGAAGTCTGGAGTTCTGTTGTTGCACATGACAATGCCAGACCCCATTCTGCCATTAACACACAAAATCTGATCAGATCTTTTGCATGGGAACAGATTGACCACCCACCGTACAGTCCATACTTGGCTCCGAGTTATTTTCACTTATTCCGCTACCTAAAAGAGTTTCTCGGTGGCAAGCGCTCCGCCACAGCTGACGAGGTGAAAGAAGAAGTTCAAGACTGGTTATCCTCACAGGCGACAGACGTCTACGACTTAGGCATACAGAAGCTCGTAGACCGTTATGACAAATGTTTAAACAAATATGGAAAGTATGTAGAAAAATAAAGACACATGTAAGGAATTTAAAATATAAAGTGTTTTGAAAAAATCTGTAATGTTTTATATTTTATAAGTAAACGGACCATAGTTTCCGAATATCCCTCGTATATAGATATATATATATTAGGTAAACCAGAAAGTAATGTTATTTGTCTACGCTAAATTCAAATACATGAAAAGTTTTTTAATTTTAATCAATTATATGTAATCAACCTTTTTCTCGTTATGAGGTATCTTTTGCCGTCTACTGTAGAAATATTCAGTGTCGTATGGAAAAATTTAAATGTTCTTTGAGAAAATATCAGGAGAAAGTATTTTGGACATCCTCAAAAGTTTCAAATTTTTTGTCACTTAAAAAAAATTTAGGAGATCGGAACAAATAGAAATCCGTTTAGCAGCATCGGGCGAGTATGGATGGTGAGACAAAAACTCCCAGTTCAATTCGTTAACTTATTCCAGGGTTCGTCCTGCGCAGTGTTGAGAAAAAAACGCTTAAGACGAAATATTGGTTAACGCGAAATAATACAACGTTCCGGGCAAACTAGTATGTTTTTTCCTGCATTTTGTTTTCTTAAAACCAAACGAAAATCATTTAACACGAAAATATTTGCCTTCTGGGAATGAACAAAATACGGAAAACACCAGCAGCTCAGATTAGATTTAAAAGGAGTGTGAGTTTAAAGAGAGGTCGTTTTACATGTTTTGTAGAAAAGAGGCTAACTTAACTGTAAAATACCTTTAAAATAACTTGGGACGCGAGACAATTTTATTCATCGTAGCTACTTTTACACTCCATCCGTATCAACACCACACAAAAACATTTCATGTCTTAACAATTGGTTTTGAAATTCGGTGACGAATACATAGCAGTGTGAATAAAAATCAATTAGTTTAGTTCACATTATTTGTTCAGTTTTAGAAGAATATTTTTGCAAAGACAATGGCGAAAAGGTGATTGGGAAAGCAAGCTGTTATTTCGCTTAAAATGAAGCTCAAAGATGTTGATCAAAACAAAAGACAAAAATGAAAATCTATAGAAAGTCTGGAATTGCTAACTTAATTTATCAACAATAATTTTTTAAAAAAGAGCAAATTACGTAATTGTTTGAATACATGCATATACACATATCTATGTACCAAAATTTATTCTACTAAGCTTAAGTTATCCGCCTACCTTAAAATCATGATTTTTTTAAAACATTGACAAACATTTTTTTATGATTTTATTTTATATGCCATATTATTATCTTAATAAAAATACCAGGCGATTTGTTTTCCACTCACTAGAACAAAAAATACAAGTGTTTTAATAAAAGAAGATGCCATAACTTTACACAAGATATCAAACTTTAAAATGCGTTTTACTTGAAATTTGTTTTTTCCCCGAAAAACCCAAAGGGGATAGCGATTGCTTAAAAAGAGTTTCAAATAATTTACTGAAATTTTTTGTGTATGTTCTGTATAACCGTAGAAGTGTTTTAATCTTGATATTTATCAATCACTTTTTCATTACAAAATTTACAGTTCTGTATGCGAATATAATCACTGTTTTTTATGCAATTTCATATAATAACTAAAAGAAAGTTATGTATAGTTTTTGTTAAAATTAAAATATCTCTTATCCTGAAGGTCATTTCAAAGAGGAATAGCAAAGTAATTCATCAAGATTGAAAATTAGTGTATTAATTTTTGGTACAGACTGGCCTCTATTTATGTAATTTTTTGTCAATTTTTACCATTTTTCCCCATTTTAGTAATAATAATATATTTTTCTCTTCTTAATTTTAGCCTTTTCCCCCTTAAAAATGTACTAATTAAATCTAAAAACCACAAAAAATATCTTTATCTCCATTTTTTTAAAAAAGTTGTCGCAAGTAGTCGAATACCTTAATTTTGCTGAATATATAAATATATATAAATGTGTTTGTGTGTGTGTGTGTTGCAGTATAGTTAGCACGAAAAAATATTTCATTCTTCTCAGTTCTCAGTTTCATGTTAAACGATTTTCATTATATTAGACTTACAAGCTTAAAATTAGGTTACAAAGTCATTCTATTGAGTAGAAATCCAATAAATACGGGTTGTCCTGAATTCTGCTCCTTGGGGACTGTCTGGCTTACGGGGGCATTACAGATAAGAAAAAAAAATATCCCAATTTTCGAGTCACTAGACCTACAGGCTTGAAATTGCAAGCACATTTTTCGCTGATTAGAGATCTGCTAAAAATGGGGTTCACGGAAATCGACACCTAAGGAAGGGCCATGGAAACATAAGAGGTAAATAAATATGATTCCGTTTCAGAATTTCAAATTCCTGTCATTTTTAAATCGAAACAAAATCTAGAGGAATATTTCTCAATGCTTCTAATAGCTTTCTTAATAGGAATACTTAGATAAAATAATTAAAAATAATATATTACCAATAAAAACAATAATATATTATGAAAACCCCAACAAAAAAAGCACGTGGGTAATGGCTATTAGTAGAATCTAAGGGGGATTTATGTACATTTAAAAGAGAAAATATAAGCGAAGTCGCCCAGTGGCATTGACCCTCGGCTTGTAACCGAGTGGGTTCGCGTTCGGGTTCGAATCCCGTGTAAGACATGGTTGTATCTTCGCCTGTAATGGATTCCCGTTTCGAAAGGAAAGCAGCACACCCCTTCTTGTTATATGCTGGTATCATCATCTGTAATAAATGTGTATATTCTTCTGTTGTAATGTATGCTTTCTGTTTTTCTTCACTTGTATTTCATATGTTCTCCGGATAAAAAACACACGTCAACAACAACAATATGATTGAAAGTCTACTAGACCAATAATATTTAAGAAAGCTTTTCAATTAAATCCAGTTATTTCGTTCAAAATAAACATTGCTAGGATATTTTGATCCGAAATAGTGCTAATCCATTTGTTGGTAGTTAAAGTTGGCCAGCTTACCTTTTCATTATATGAAATAATTAGAATTTAATTGGATCTCTGCGGTTGTAATTAATATTTTTTTTGTTTATAATAGATGTTTCGTATTATTTTGCTTTATTATCTGTATGATGATTCTTCCGTCTTAAATTTTTGATGGATAATAATGTAATTTAGATTGTACTTGTGTGTGTGAGATTATGGAATTTTATAGATTCAAATAAAATTTAAAAACATGTAAACATAAGTTAGATACGAATAGAGCAAAAAAAATGGTACTGTTCCGTTTCACCGGCTCAAATTTCGCCAAATTGGTGTGATAGGTGACAACACACAATATACACAGAATTTTTTTTTTATAAATATTAGTTTTCTTTGGTTTTTCATCCTTTTTTGATGTATTATGAAAAATACGTTACTGATACGAAAAGACCACGTCTTGTTTTGAAATGTAACAGTAAAAGGTTACCATCAGAAATATTTCGTTTGCAGTCGATTGTATCATTTTTCACGTACGCCGGCAAAATGGAAAAGTACCAAAATATTTAGTCTGTCATTCATACTCCCAATACTTTATTAAATCTTGTATCAGAAGAAGCAAATATCTTTCAGACTTGTAAAATAACCCAAACAGTTATTTTAAAGCTTGAGAATAATGCTGGAATATAAAAAAGTGTTGGGAACAGTAAATATTTAAATTTGAAATTTAAAAATGGATTTCCATGTAAATCTACATAAGCAAAATTTTTGAGGTGTTTCGATTAATAAATTATAGTTTAAAAAGCTGAAAAAGAAGCTTGTATGGCTAATCGAACAAAAAATTTTAAAAAATAATTCTTAATATAAGAAAAAAATGATTTACGAGAAAATTAATGTCATTGGGGTAAAAGCGTGGGATGCTCCATATCAGTGCTTCTCAAACTTTCAATACTGGTGCCCCCCTTTTTGATCACAATTTTTATCGCGCCCCCTTATACATTAATAATGTACTGAATGCAATAATAATGCACTTTGATGCTAAAGATACAATAGGCGATCTTAATTATAAACCATACAAATTAGTAACATAAGCATTAAAATTTTGTATACTACTTTTAAGCAATAAATAAATAAATAAATAAAAGAATAGGATAATTATATGTTATTTTTCCTTCCTCTAATTTTTAAATTGAACATATTGCAAAATGCGGTGGCTACTTAGAAGACAAAGTATAGATATCAGCTAAATATAGAAAAAGAACTCAGAGGGTGAATTTCTAATCATAAGCATTCCTTATAAAACTTTGCATTGCAAGACAAGCGCATGGAAGTCGTTAATACTTATTAAACTTGTTCTTAATTTAGTATTAATTAATTAGTTATAAAATACTCTGTGCAGCACTGATACATTAAAAGTATACCGGCTGAAGTGCCCGCTCTTTGCTCTTGCGTTTTTCGCGTTATGCTTCATATGTATAGAAAACTCGTAAAAATAATTCAAGGTCAAAAGTAATCCTTCAAAAAGCTCTCCGTGGTTTTCCAAACATCATAAAACTCTTTTGCATGCAAAAAAGCCTAACAGAGAAACACATTACTTACAACTTCCCTAAATGAGAAAGAAACACATAAAAGAGGGGTCATAACTAACTGTACCAATAACTTAGAAGGTTAAACAGATTACAGCTATAATGTGCAGTATTTTAAAAATAATGACAGTGAGGAATTTTTTATGTTCCTAAATTTTTTCGATTCTGCGTCTGGGATCTGTTTTTTCTCTGAAAGAGTTGTATGTTATGCTTATAAAGAAAGCGTAATAAAAAAAAAAATATCTCATCATGGGATTGCAGCAAATCAAATAAAAGTTTTTTATTAGGTTATAAGATCAAAGATAGCTAAATAAGTATTTAAGAAATTTTTAATTTTTGTTGACTTAATATCGCGCGCGCCTATAAATTATATCCAAGTAAAAGTCCATTTTTTATTATGTTTGAAAGTATTTTGTTTTAATTCATTCCAGTAAATTAATTATTTTTAAATCTTTTATTTTCGATATGCTCGCGCCCCCCTTGTAAAGTTATCGCGCCCCCCAGGGGGCACGCCCCACAGTTTGAGAAACACTGCTCTATATCAATTTTTATAATTTCTTACTAGTTCTATTCCGAAATGCTGAGTGTAAAAAAGTTAGTACAAAGAACACACCACGCTTTTACCACAATGACATTAATTTCCTCGTTAATCATTTCATTCTTATATTAAGATTTATTTTTTTACTTCGATTCACCATAAAAGCATGGTTTTAAGGGGGTTTTTTTATATATATAAACTGACATTTATTTTTCATTTTTTAGTTCAATCTGCAGGAAAAGCCTGCATTTTTAGTGTTTTAAACTATAATTTATCCATACACTTTTTTTAAAAAAATGTTGGCTCGTGACTGAAAAAGTTTGCCCATCCCTCCCTCTTTCTCTATCTGAGTTAGAACAAATTATTTTCTTTCACCTGCACGAGTCTTTTCTTTTTATTTCCATTCTCATTTTTTTATTTCCATTGCTTATATTATGATAAGAAATTGCTGACGCAAAAAAAAAAAAAAAAAAAAAACGTTTTCGCTTTTAGGGCCTTAATCTTTCAGTCGCCAAATCTGGAAATGGGATATGGAATTAGTCACCAAATCTGAAAATGGTACATGGAACTAGTAGTCAAATCTGGAAATGGTACATGGAACGAGTAGCCAAATCTAGAAATAGTTTAATGACATAGTCGCCAAATCACGATTATCCTGCTCAAGACAATGGAACAAAATTATGAAATTATTATTGACAGCGGTCCTTGATAAGTGTGCAAAATTTCGAATTAATCTGACCTTTTAAATGGAGTAAAAATCGAGTACAAAGATTCCGTTACATACAAGTGAAACTTATAAAAGTGTGTTAAAAAGAGAGCGCTTCGTGTAAATATGATATTTCAATTATTAGATATATTTAAAATTGCAGGCTATAAATTCAATAATTTGTAAAATAAACGGTGAATTTCGTTTATTACTATGGATGGAAATAAATGTGAAAAAAAATTATCTTATAAGGGGAGAAATGTGGTAGCAACAATCAGGTCCTACTAAAATTGAGTACCCTGCATTGCATTGGACCGACAGATAAAAAACATGTCACATAATTTATACAAGATTATAATATCCCATATACATCATCATCATCATAATCTTTAAGTCAACCCCTTAACTGGAACCGGAGTTTATATCTGTCTCGCTCAACGAGTGGGTTAAGGGCCGTGGATGGATATATATGTCCTTCCGGAAATACAGTTCTTTGCTTTGCCCTTCTATCAGTTAAACTAATCTGAAGGGCTGGGAATGCATTAAAATGACCTTAAAAATGCTTTCAAATGATTTACTTATTTACAGCTTTTTTCCCCCTCTAATACATCATATACTTCGGCCTATGTGAAAAACTTTGGTGTTGGGACGAATCGCATAACTTTTAATCAGCAGTTAATGGCTCAAATTAATAAATTATCATTGTATGTATATTTTGTTTTTGAAAAAAAGTGATGCATTAAAATGTAAAATCAGAATGACGTAGATGTAAAGTTACGTTACACTTTTATTCAGAATTATTTGCTGATTCTGTGATGACAAAATAACAAGCTAAGACCATAAAAGTCCAATGGATTTCGCTTTACTGTTTGAAACGAAACACTGTTAAAACAGCTAAAATTAAGTAAATATTGGAAACAGAGTTTTAAATAAAGTCCTTAAAACATTGTATTACTATAATCATTTAATTGCATGTTTGACATAAAGCATCAACAGTTTTAGTTCCCACAGCAATTCAAGCACGTACTCCTTACAGAAAGGTATAATACAGAAGAATACAAATATATGGATTTATTGATCTACCATTACTTTAATATTACAAAAAAATCGAACTTTGACTAAAAAAAGTATTTGACTCAACATATAAGTAGATCTGATACTTTTTAGATTCAAAAGGAAATATAAAATTCAATATTTTGTTTTGTTATTTACCATTTGCTGAAATGTTCAATATAATTCCTTTACACAAAATTTGTTTTTTGATTAATAGAAACTTAAAATCATGTAAAATAAATATTATTATATTTCTAGGATTTTAATCATCTAAGTACTGAAAAATATACATTTTAATTCATGATGAATTGTTATTATCGAATCACTATTCCAACACAGATTAAGGTTCAATGTGTGCCATGTCCATTAAAAAGTATTACTTTTTTAACGAAAGTATAAATAAAACGCTGACAATACAAATGCTGAGTATTTCGGTTTTGGCACACTTACGTGCATCAGAGTCTCTACATTGCGTGTCTGTCGTCGTACAAGGACTCAAACATTCAACTTGATATAAATAACGATAGCCAAGAGTTCGATACCGTGATCACTCAGCTACCGCAACTACTTTTTTGTAGTAAAAGTTTTGCATTTGAAATTCATAAAAACTCCAACCGATTTTTCGGTATAGTTTACAGTGTTAAGTTCATCTTTCAAATATTAAAAAGTTGAAAATAATTACATAACTCTATTTGTTTACTATTAAGTTAACTGAAGTTCAAAATAATACACTTATATAATTGCCCTTTTGTTTCCAATTTACTGTTAATGCGCTCAAACGCCATCACATAATAATCTGATGTTTAATATCAAGTAGGCCCATTTTTCACCTTAGAAATCCCAGCACCCGGAGAGACTCTGACATGACAAGATGCTGAGAGTTAGTCTATTACCAGGCACTGAACAACAAGTAAAGCAATTCCCTGACATCAAGAAGTGGTAGAGATGCAACACACGGATGCGATTTCTTAAGTGAAACCACAGATATTCTGTTCGATTCCTTTCAGGTGAATTCGAAGGTCAATACCAAATTTGAAAAATACCAGAATCTTCCTCTTACCACTTCCTGAAGTTTCAATCCTTACGACACAGTGTGTTTTCTTGTTCGTAACCGCCATCATCAGCCAGAAACACTCTTGCCATTTAGGGGGGGGGGGCAGCTGGTATGTAATGATGCTCACACAAATGTTTTATAGACATGATGAATCCTAATGTGCCGCATGAAAACATCGTCCACATCATGATACCACCACCAGGGTCATGTATTCAACTTACTGTCTGTACCTGGGTGCCCAATCAGGCCCACGCATTAGAAATATGTGTATACTTTGTGACTCGATTCGCCGGAATAGACAACTTACAGTTTTACTATGACTAAATATTGACCATCCATGACCCATTACGGACGCTGTTTACGATGACATCAGTTTGAGGATGTAATTCAGAAGCCGAAGATGTAAGCCCATATGCAGCAATGTAATTTGTGCTATGTGTTGACACACATCGTGTGGGTAACAACAGTTATAACTGCTGCTCTTTCTTTGAAAGTTTTCTTCATTACAAATGAGCATACTGTGGCCAACGACTTGTCGTTCTTTATTGCATACAACACTTTTGGTCGGGCTGCGGTAGCCCCGTGGTAGGGGTGCCGTATCATGGCAGGCATGTCATGAGTTCGAACCCAGTACCCCTAAAGACCCACCGTATAGGGGAGCGATGCACGTTAAATATGCCGAGAGCTCAAACGTCCTCCCGTTGGTGTGGTAGTTAGGTGACGAAGTGCCATCTCAGATGTCATCCTCGTCACTTGCCCATGGTTCAAAATTACGAGGTCCGTCAACTAAACCCCCTTGTAGCTGAACAGAACGACATTAATATTCACTCACTCACATTACTTTTGGTAAGTACTGATAACGATTTCGCGTGAGAAGCGCTAAAAATTCAAACGTTCTTAAAAATTTTAAAAATATTTTGCTGTGTGAATATAACACAATTTTATACATCCCATTCAGAGTGTTTATTGCTTAACACCCAAATGATTAATTGTTTAAACACCATAGTCTGAAGCAACAAGTGTGTTAATACTGGCAGATCGTGTACCTTCGAGCCATTGTCAAACACGGCATCTAAGGCCCATATTCACCGCTAACCTAACCGCCGGTTAGAGGAAGGAAACCCGGGTTTCACCGAAAACGCTATTCACCATCGCAAGTTAATAACTTAACTCCGGTTCAAGTTAAAAAATCCTTACCCAGGGTGACAGCCGGGTTAGTTTTAAACGCACATGCGCAGTAAGCGATTTTTCGAGTGTTCACGTTTTCGTGCAAGTTTTGAAGTAGTTTGAGTTTTGATAGATTTTTAGTTTACGATGAATACCATTCAGAAAGTTTCCACTGTTACTCAATTAGATTTTTTAGAAAAACTGGAAACCAGAAAAGTCAGAAAATTCTATTATATGTAAGTGCGGCTTCATCAAAGCCAACACCAACTCTTTTTCGTACTGCGTAAAATAAATTCTGTTGGCATTCATTTTAAACAGATAGCGATACACGAGGTCAAAAACAAGCTGGCACGAGGCGAAGATAGAAATTGTAGCTCTAGCCAGAAGTCACGGAGTTTATTTCGACCAATGGGAATCGACCAGTAAATCCAAATTAAGAAACTCAGAGTCAAGTAACTGGAGGTCTAAAAAGAGCTGTGAATTGGAGTTCTAACCTGGGGTTAACTGTCGGTTACTTAACTCCAGGTTTCATCGCTGGGTCAGGTTAGCGGTGAATACGAGCGTTAGTTAGTATATTGCTATCCAGATTTCCACATCATTTCATTGTGCGAGAATTTTGAACCTCTACAGAATAAACATATACGAGCTTTTTTACTCAATAGATATTTAACGGAATCGAGACTTGAGCCTACGATTCGGCAAAAGCAGCCCCACAATCAGGAATTTAAGACCATTATATCTCTTCTATTGAGTTAATAAGAAAGCGTTTATTAATATTACAATCATGGTTCAGTGATGAGGACGGCACCTGAGCTGGCACCCTCTCTTCAAAGTACCACAACACACCAACGGAGGAGGAAGGAGGAATGCCCAAAGGAACCGAGCTCACCCGAGAAGGGTTTAGAGCTGCACACTGATCCCTCGTGAAACAATCACTCCCACGTCCAGACTTTATTGGAAAAAAAATCAAAGTTTACATTTTACAAACATTAGAAGACAGTAAAATGACAAAATACAAATTTAAATGGAACTGCACTATATACATACATGTGCGTGAACGTAATGCAAATATAATAAAAATAATACTAACATAAGAAGTATATGAGAAGGAAAAAATAATGTATATATTCCAACTTTTTCTTACAAATTCAAAAGAAAAAAAATTAACCAAACATACCAAAAAAAAAGAGAAAGAAAGACAAAAACAAAAATAATAAAAAATAAAATGTTTTTATGAATTATATTTTCAGTTGGTGTCATCACTTCCTGTTGATATTTTTAAAAAAAAACACCGGAAAGAGGATTATTTTTTTTCCGAAACCAGCTAGGTAAGATAAACAAATAAATAAGTGGAAAGAAAAGGGGGAGGGGAAGAGAAATTATTGAATTTTATTGAAGATATAATTTTTCCTAAAGGAGGGAAAAAAACAAGAAATTAACCAAAAAGTATACTCAAAATTTTGACTAAGAGCTAAAGCAAGAAGCTGCAATATACAAATATACACTCAGGAACATTGAAAATAACGACCCAAGAAGAAAGCATCGGATTGAAATGAAATTTAATACACATAATGACATAGATCAGAGATTCATTGATCTCAAAAACAAGACAATTAAACGAATACAGGGTGTGCGACGACACAAATACTGGGCAACTTCAATAGCGCGTTGGACCACCTCGAGCTGCAATACATGCCACCACACGGTCCGGCATTGAGTTGATTAGACACCTTATGTTGTCCTGAGGCAGATGGGTCCATAAAACTTGAACAGCTAACTCAAAATCATGTACAGAGTGACACGATGGCATCTGCCGTTTTAGCTGATCCCACACGTGCTCTACAGGGGACAAATCGGGGGAGACGGCCGGCCATGGAAAAGACTGAAAATGACGTAGTCTTGAGCAACTCTTGCTGTATACGGACGAGCATTATCTTTCTGGAAATTTGCCCCTGGGAGACCATTTAGGAAAGGTCCTACATGGGGTCGAAGAATATCATCAACGTAACGTTGTCCCGTTAAGGTTCCACGCATCACAATTAAAGTGGACCGGCTATCATAGGCTATGACCCCCAGACCATTACACCAGCTGTGTGGGCAGTGTGACGTAAAAGAGTGTGGGGGGAATTGTACCGCTCACCAAGGTGCCTCCACACCCGTACACGATTATCATCTGTCCCCAAAACAAACCGGGATTCATCACTAAACACAACCTTTTGCCAATCTGCGACATTCCACATTGATCTGGCTTGGCACCACTGTAGACGCAGTTGCCGATGTTCCGGTGTTAAAGGGAGTGCACGGAAAGGACTCTTGGATTTAAGATTTGCTTCTGCAAGATGTCTGGAAATTGTTTGTGGAACAATTACTACGCCTACCTCAGCACGTATCGTTGAACGAGTCACTGTGGGGTCTACATGTGCTTGCCGCACGATCCTTCGATCCTCTCTCCTCGTGGTCTTCCTGGTCGCTCCAGACCCGGTTTTCCGCTCGTGAGTACCTTCTCGTGTCCACCGCTCCCAACAATTTCTAACGGCACACTCCAAACGATGCACCTGGCCAGCAACACGGCGCGTCGACCAGCCTGCAATTTTCATCCCGTTGATCAGGTCTCTCTCAAACTCGCTTAACTGTGAGAAATGTCTTCTAGCACGTTTACCTGGCATGTTTCGCTTACCAAAGTCTTCCTACAATCGGCGGATAATCGTCACGTTTATGAATCTTCGAATTTGCGCTGGCTTATATAGCACCCTCTTCCGGATTGTAGCGCCACCTCGGCGTATATGAGCATGCGTATCGGCACGAAACTTGGATCATTTGCATATCACATTACGCTGTACTTATTTGCAAAGTTTTGCGATTTTACGTAGCTTCCTTCTTGGGTCGCTATTTTCAATGTGAGGAAAAAAATAAGGTTTAAAGATTGAGAAGAAAAAAAATCCATTCCAACCTAAGGAATTTGATCCCGGATTGAATAGGCAATTTTTAAACATGATTTTTGTTTAAAGTGGATGGAAGGTTTTCTAACGAAAGATTGGAGCCAGGCTTTTTTAGCCTTTTGAGATGGAGGGACGAAATGGAAATCCTTAGACAGAGGACATTCAAACACAAAATGGTCAGCGTCCCCAACAGAACCGCAAAGACAATTGGGAGTAGTTTTTAATTTGAAGCGATACAAATAAGAAAAAAATGAGCCATGGTTTGTTAAGAATTGGGTAACGTAACTGGAATGAGGATTGATATCTAAACTGGGCTTAGGAAAGAAGGATTTGACTCGTAAGTCAGTATTAGAGTTTGGCCACCAACTCTCCAAGTCCTCAATTAATTTATTTTGAAGTGTTTTTTGATGACATAAGAGCGAGGGGCGGGGACACTCACCTCAACACCATTAGCGGTAGCGACTTTAGAAAAATTATCTGCAATATCATTAAAAAAATTATTATTATGAGCCTTAACCCAGAAAATATTATTAAAGTTGCAGTACATAGAGAGTTTATTCTTTATTAAATTAAGACAGGCAGATTTATTGTTAGGACTTTTAAGGAAAAGAATGGGTGATAAACTATCGGTATATAAATATTAATTTTAACATTTTTAGCAACAGCCCATAGTACGGAGAATCCGATTGCGGATACTTCCGCTTGGAAAACAGTATTGTAGGGCTTTAATTTTAAAGAATAAGTCCCATAAAGGGACCCCCGATAAAAATTGTATATCGCGAACGTGGTCTTAGTCCTAATTTTGGATCCGTCTTTGTACACTTCCCACTTAGGCCCCTGCAATTGATTAAAATAAATAATTCTGTTACGAGGTTTCACAGAGTGAAGAGAAATAAAATTTTCAATGACATAACAATCACTAAAATTATTAAATTCAGGGTTTCGAAGTTTCCAGATTTGGTATTTAAGAAAAGCTTTTATAACAGAAAGGTGAATTGGAGGAGTACCAGATATGATTTGTAATGCGTTGGTGGGTGAGGTCCTATAGCACTTCGCGATTTTTAAAAGATAATTTCTTTCAATAGCGTTTAGTTTTTGTATATGGCGAGATGTGAGCGAACCACCCCGAATCCCTGCACCATAGATAATGTGGGTTCAATCCCAGTAAAGTACCATAATTTAAAATTTTTAAAGTTGGAATTGGAAAACAAGATTCTGTTAAACTGAAGTGACAATTTATAAATTCTCTCTTTTAAAAAATTAAAGTGAGAGAACCAAGAGAGCCGGCTGTCAATAATAAGCCCAAGATATTTAATAGAGTCGACTAGTTTAATGTAAACATTATTGGTTTTAAAGATAGGTTTCCTGCGAAACACAGTGCCACCACGGGCTGTACACCTGAAGGGAACTGAGTAAGTTTTTTCAGGAGAAATAACAAGTTTAAGATTTGTGAGCTGATTAGATATTTGATCAAGAATTGAGTTGATTTCGATTCCCGAACTCCTTCGGGCCTTACCCGTGGTCACAACAGCAAGGTCATCGGCAAAAGCTTGAATTAAAAATTTATTCGAGTTAAGGCCTAAGACTGGATTGAAATAAATGTTCCACAAGAAAGGGGCAAGAATGGAACCCTCAGGACAGTCTTGATTAATTGGATGTTTAACCGAAAAATTAGGATTACAGAAAAAAAAAACGATTAACTAGTTAGGAATAAATAACTTTTTGAAAATAAAGCGGGACATTGTAGTTGTGGAAAATTTGAAATAAAATCGGCCAATTTATATTGTCAACGGAGAATTTTGAACCACCACAGATTTAACGTCAACAGCCCCTTTAAATAAAGGGTCTTTGGTGGCCTGACGGCTGGAGTTCCAGACACGCCGACCACGAGCCCTTGACCATAATTAACAGTCTACCGCGGTCACCTCATCTGTAAAGAGCAACAATGAAAGAAAAAAGCATTAACCCAGCGTTTCTCAAACTGTAGGGCATACCCATAGGGGGTCGTGATAACCCTACGAGAAGAGGGGGGGTGCGAGTATATTGAAACTTAAAAAATATATATATTATTTAAACAAAAATTATTAATTTACCGAATTAAACAAACAAAATTCATTCTAACATAATAAAATATAAAATACACATTTGCACTCATATAATATCATCACAAATGTATCAGTACCGCACAATGCATTTTATAATAAATTCAACAATATTAAGTTAAGAACAAGTTTAATAATTACCAGCGATCCCATGGTCTTGTCACATACAATAATTTTACAAAAATCAACACTAATCTTGATCATTTGTACGGTTTATAAGTAATCCCGAAACCGTCGATATAAAGTTACGGGATTCACTCCCCAAAGTCATCGTTTTCCACGTAAGGGCGTGTATGTGATGGATTGAGGAGGGAATGAAAAGGAATAAATAAATAAAACTTTCTCTGAAATAAGTAAATCCTCCAAAACACTGTCAAAGTCATTTTATTACATTCCAAAGCCTTCGGAATAATTTTATGGATAGCAGTAGTTCGATAGAGAAGATCGTAGTTCAGAAAGACGCATATATACGTCAGGGCCATTTAATACTTTGGCAAAGTGAGACGTTTATATACGCCGGTGGCACTTACGAGGCTTAAGTCGTATTGTAGCTTCAGCGTCAAGGTATAGCATTATTAAATTCAATGCATCGTTACTGTATGGAGGAGGACGAGATTAAAAGTATGATAGATTATTGGGTCGTAAACATTGAAAGTTTGAGAAGCACTGCAATTAACCTCTAAACTTCCGATTAAAAGTTATGTGACTTGCTTCCCATGGCTTCTGATTTCCACACAAGTGCGTACGCGGTAGATTGATTGGGGAAAAAAGCATTAATAACGCAAATATTTTCCTGAAACTTGTAAATCCTTCGCAAACATTATCAAGGCAATTTTATTCTATCCCAAAACCGGAAGAGTTTTCCTGATAGCAACTCAAAGGAAAGATCGTCTTTCGGAAAGACGCATATATACGTCCGCGGAATTAACACTGGCTGAGGTAGACGTATATATACGCTGATGGTAGTTAAGACGTTAACTTAAATAAGATTCACGACGTTAAGACGTTAACTTAAATAAGATAGAATCCTGTTAAGTGTTGTAAGAATTTAAATTTATATTCACTGAATTATTCTTTATATCATTAAATGACTCAAACGTATATCATAATTTATATAAGGGATCCTCAGACAACTCTTTGGAATAAGTTTCTATAACTATTCGTATTACAATCAACCACTAATAGTAAAGTCCATTTTAAGCCGATAAATATGAATATTTTCATACGATTTTTGTTCTTCCAAATCTCTGCAAGAGTTTAAGAAAGAAAAATTCCGACTTCAATTAAAAGCCTTAACAAGTTACATTTTTTTTTCTTAATTTGGATATTGAACTAACATTCATCACTTTGGAGAAATTAGCTTTGAATTTAATTTAAACATGATATGTATTGAAATTATGAATATTGTTATAAATATTTTAATTGCGATAAAGTTTAAATAGCTGTATCGAATTGCTTATGTCGATATAACTCCATGTATCTTAACTGCAATAAAATGTAATACTCATACTTTGATTACACCAGATGCTATCAAATGAAATAATATATAGTGAGAGAGTTAAGAGTTTTTATTAATCTATTTGTGGTTAAAAAAACAATTCCAATAAGAATAAAAATTTCCAAAAAAATTTAATTTTATTTGTGATATTTAGCACGTATTGCAGATTTTGTATATACAGTAATACCTAGACCAGTGATTCTTAAAGTGATCTAAATTGCCTCCCTCTGATGACCTTCAAGGGGTCCAGGTCAGCGAAAATTAATCTGGGGGATCCGTGAAGTGTAAATGGAGGTGTGAGACAGTAGCTCTCATTAAACTAGATCGGCTTATAAGATTCTTCTAATTTTAAAAGAAAATTTAATCACAAAAACGGAAACCGGATTTTACCTATTTAACAGATATAGTTGCTAAATTAAATGAGGTTAATTTGCATTTACATTGTGGCAACATTTTTTTTTAATACAAGGACCTTTATTTCAGCGTTTCTATTTAAAAGTATGCTAAATAGGTATAAGTTTAGACATTGCAAATTTTTCCAGTTTCTCAATGAGCCACACACAATCTGCCAGGAAAATAATGTTTTAACCAACTTTCAAAATTTCTATGCCCTTTACTTAGGTTTTTAAACTAATTTGAGAATGCTTTGACTGCGGTAATTACCACTGTAAGTAATGAATTCCTAGGATCACATTAATAAAAAAAAATGTCTTATTAAAAGAGGAGCTGTGATTGGAATACGTAGTACGAGAGATCTTAAAATAAAGTTTAAAAACGGATGTCAGCAATTTCGGCTTTAAAAAGGCGTACCTGTCATTTATCTAGAATTATTTAGTATTCTGAGAAATTTTTAATTGCTTTTACTAAATGGAATGAATTTCAGCGCGGTTGCCTATCTCCAAAATAAAAAAAAGAAAAAGAAAGGACACGACTAACCAAGACGATTTAGGGTTAAACCTGACAAGATTGTTGCTAAATAATGAAAAATATTTTATTGAAGTACCAGATTCATCCCTCTCATTATAAACATTTGTTGATAAGTTTATTTATATATTAATTAAATTAATTTAATTAACATGTGCTTCTTAAGTTTTATGAATACTATATTCCACTACAGTTAGAAATTTAAACTTTTTAATGTAAACATCTCTAAATAGCTGTAAAAAAGATATTCAGGTTAATAAATTTGTAAATTTTAACATTAGGTAAGCAGGGATCTCTGTGAGACAAAATGTTTCGGAACCTCTGACGAAGACTTCCACTATCCATTTTTATGAGATTTTCATATCTCGTCGATTCGTCTTTGATTTGAACGCTAGACAACTCGATTACTATCTCCCCGCTTCCTGTTTAGCTAATGTAAATGTTCGTACGCATCGTGTGGAATTGACGCTTAGGCATAATATAATTTGTTTTGCGTTATTTCTGTCTTTCTACTTAGTATGTGACAGTTACTGCTATGTCATCCAAACAAAGTAGAACACCTGGGTTTATAAACAAAGTCTGCAGACCCAGTTCAATCAGAAGATCAAATAATACTGTGTTGGGAACTTGACAGAAGGCTCCTCATTTTAATTGAAAAAGGGTTACAAATTTTAGAAAATATAGACTCTAATGAAGAGTGGAGGAAGCCCCTTGGGAGCTGACTTCATAAAAATCCGTTCAGTGAGAATTTCTACTCAACAAAGGTAACATGCTTTCTAAATGTCATGCATGTAAGTCTAATAGATCAAGAGCGGGAGATTCGACCTATAATGACCGTCAAACCTCTCTTGGGAATCGATTTCAGCAAAATCCGTTCTTAAACGTTTCAAAGTCAAATGATGTCACACAAATACATTCATCGTTTACTAAAGATGAGGGGAAATAGAGAGAGTTTTTGACTTGGCTGCATATCACGCCATTTGGTGGCTTTGTACTTTTACTGAAGAATTCTTCCTTAAGCTAGGAGGTCTTAGAAAAAAGCTCATTCAAAATAAATTAGATGTTTTTTTTGTTTTGAAAAAAAAGGATATTTTTTGTGAAAGAAACATCAGCAAACATCTTGCAAAATTTTGGAAAGATACGATTAACGTTGGGTTATATTGTATGCATTCCAAAATAAAAATATAATTATTCAGTTTTATAAATAGTATTATATGAGTAATATTTATATAAACATAACATTTTTTCAACTACTGTTAACATATTATAAATGAAATATTCTTAGCCTGTGTTTGTTTTTGTTAGACATTTTCGGATCCAAATTTTTATGATCTCCTTGTGTTGTTTTCCAATCCCGTTCCATATGAAAGTAGCACCGATTCGAATTTTTTTGAGATTTGAGGTTGGCAGCAATTTTGCAAATCGAGCTAGTATTTAAACTCGGCTCATGTTAGTTTTTAAAAGAAAGGAAGGAGAAACGGAAATATAAGAAGTATGTGAGTGGTTTAACTCTTAGAGGGAGAAAAACAACTGGTTGGCAAAACTGCAGGTTGCATCACCATTTTAGATTAGAAATTAATTTTATAATATTAGAAGACGGTTCGAATCGGATGTCACTGGTAATGTTGCTTTTTGATTTATTGATTTTATCGCTCCAGTAACGAGCGTAGTGACTTTATGATTGATTATTAAAAATTTTAAGAAACTGTTTTTCGTCTTCATGCCTCCTCGACACATAATTTCACTGCTACCTTTGCAAAATTTAAATTAGTTTACCAATAAGTGTAACAAATTTGGTTATGGGCCCAGTCCATGTACTGTGTCGAGACAGGCTAAGCAGTTGAACCAGGCCATGAACTTTGCCTATTTTTTTAGTTTATTTTTGCATCTCTACATTCCATAAATCTTTATAATTGGGAATTTACTAAGATTCAAAAATGTGTTAAAATAAATTAATTCGCAATGTTCAAAACCATTAACGCAAAAAGAAAACAGTGAATATTTTATATGAAAAATAACTATTATTACGATAAGCTTTTAAAAATGTAGCGAACCTACAATTATATTCAGCATAATAATACTTACAATGGAAAGTATAATAAAAATTTTAAAAATGTTTGCATCCTTTTATAACGCAAATCAAGAATTTTTTACTAATGTAAATGTTACTCGTGACACGGCTAATAAACACTGCAAAACAATATAGATGCTGTGTTGTGAGTTCCGTGTTTTCTACAAGTATCTCAGTTCTTATTCCAGTGTACACTATGATTGACCTACTTGATTCCCTTTTAGCAAATAATGCAAATCATTCTCTATAATCAAACTGAAGTAATTATTAGAGTTTTCATCATTTATTTTATCAATATGATATCGGTTTATTACTTGCATTTAAAAATCTGCTGATTTCATCCCTTCTTTTTAAATGAACATTTGAAGTATTAAAAAAGTATAAAATTAAGAGGATTCTTTTTCTGAGACATTATTGTCATTTTTTTCTGAAGCTTTAAGGTATTAGAACACGTTAAAATGTCCAATTTCGATCAGAAACAGGTTTATTTTATTTTAAGGAATAGATCGATATATTTTGGCTTAACAAAACATATACAGGGGTGATAAGAAAACGTGTAAGCACTTTTATGTAGAAAACAAGTAAATAAGTATTAGTATTAGTACAAATATATAAGTATTACAGAGAATAAAAAATAAAATTGTACAATAAGTGTACCTCACTGTAATCCACCAACTACCAAACATTTTTGAGCTCTATGCCGTAGATTGTTGGTGATATCTGTACGAGTAGCTACCGTAATTGCGTGACTAGCAATTTCAATTTTACAGCGCAGTTTCTTCAGTTTGCACGGTTGCTTGATGTACACCAGGTTATTGAGGTAACCTCGTCAGTAGAAGAGATACATTACTTGTGGAAACAGAATATGTATCATTTTCAACTTATCTGAGGTATCATTTACAAAACTGAGTTCTTCTGTCTAGGTCGTCCACATTCAGCGTGTGTAGCAATTGTTATACATAAACTTCCAATTTTGCTCTTTGCAAAATAGGATCTACGCTAGCCTTATCACACACGTTTAATGTGCACATTGTGGTATAGTATGTAGTGGCGACCGTATGTGTGTGTGACTGAATTTAACACTTCAATAGGAGACGCTTCGCTTGTTGATGTGTGTTCATCATCCCTCATGCATATCCTTCATTGTTCCATCAGTTTCAAACTTATCGTGAAGGCAAGCAATGTTTAAGGTTGTTGGTGTTTCCGTTCTATATTGTTTCCTTCATTGTCGTTGCACTTCATTGACATTCTAGAACTTCCAATACCGTTTCGAAATCCTTTTTAGCTGCTCCAAAGTCAAACATACTTGCACATGGTCTCACTTTCTTTCTAAATCCCAAGCGTCATCTGTCCCTGAATTATTGTTCAACACATCGAACATTCATGATAACTGTTTTAATACCAACTCTTACACTTAATCCTATTTTCATTGCGATCTCAAACATATGACATTAACATATTACTTAATCTTAAAGTCTGCATACATGTTTTTATCACCCTTGTATGATTTTGTTTTTACATTACATAGAAAATAAGTAATACAAAAAAATTACAAAAAATTAGAAAAACCGGAAGTGGATCCTTAATCTACCGGAAATGTGTATTTAAATGGTTCAAAATATTATAGAGGGTCTGATAACTAAATATTTATAAAAGCATTTCAATGAATCTTTTTTGAATCTGATATTTATTTTACTTTCTAGAGAGTGTACAAAAATAATTCTTATTTCATTAATATTTTTTTTGAGATATGGCATTTTTATTTTTAAAAATAGACTCATAATTATGTTTATTCGATTAGTTCTAAAATTTTTATATTTAAAATGAGTGGTATTATTTTAGTACATTCCTTTGATAAATATATAAAATTTATACTAGTAATACTTTTATTTATATAATTTTTTTTTCTCGAACTGCTTTCGAGACATTTTAAGAAATTGAAACAATTTCACTTTTTACTGCAATTTTAGTAAAATTTAGACAATTTATTTTAAAGGGAGTTGGAAACCTATCTCTCTCTTTATACTGACAATGTTAAATTGGCTGTTTTCGATGTACCTTTTCTCAAAATCTGTTTTATGTACATGCTTGAAATTTTTCATACTATTAAAGTACACCTCTCTTATTATACTAAAATGAGCTTTTAGCTAATTTTGAATTTTTTAAGAAATTATGAAATATTTTATCAAACATTGCGAAATTTGACCCATTTTTTACTTAAAAAATTTGTAAAAATTAAATTTTTGAGTGTTTTTAAAAAAAAGCTCATTTTAGTATATATTAGACATCATTATAAATAATTCATAAAAATTTACATACCTGTGAACAGTAGTTTCTCATTAAAGACAAATAAAAAGACACTAAATTAAAAGTCTTTAAATTACACGCAAAACATTTAAATTATTAAAATTTACATTTTGAGATAAATTGATTTTAATGTATATTTTGTCAAAGGGTCGTCAGACCAAAACTTCTAATCGGATGGGAAATCGAAAAAAATAAAAGGCTCAATTCCCAAAAAATAAAAGATACATGTTTTGGTTTATATCAGAAATTCGCTTTACATCCTGGAAAAGGCGGCCCCCATCAGTTTAAGACTTCTAATCAAAAACAAAGTAATTTGTTTACAATTTTCATCATTAAAACGGGCGTGGTCCAAATTCAACGAATATTTAAAAATACGTTGTAAAGGCTTCTAAACACCCCAGAGGTTCAAGTAAGGTATTTTTAGAAAGGTTAAAATCTATGCAATTGGAAAATGTAAAAATCTCAAATTGTCATAAAAATAAGATTTTAGCTTTCCAACACCCCTTAAATGTTACTGGTTAAGTATTAATATTTAGTGGTACTATGCCTACTAAAATACTTATAATTCTTATTATACATTTTTTAAAAAAGTATTCAAGTAAAATTTATTTAAAAACAATAATTTTGAAGAGAGAGTGAGAGAGATTTGTATTTATAAATAATTTTAAAAAGTACATAACATGTACCTAATTTTTTCTAACTTTGAATGAGAATATAAAACTTGAATTATTTATAGTTTAAGAATTTCGGATTTAAGTAATTTGACAAAGTAACTGAATGTTTTAAAGTATTTAAAGCTTAATCATTCTTAACAAGTACGATTATAAATTCCTAAAACAAGGAGCTAATTATTTTGGGCTAAATATAGCATTGAAAGTTCTACCAACAATTGCCGAGAAAATAAATTCAATAAAGGATTTTTAACTTTTCGCAAATCCTTTATCGTAAACTTAATTACCATTTTCAAGTTTATTTAGAATTATCGACATTTTAACATAATGACTTTTAAGCTAAGTTTACAATCGAATTTATCGGCCACTGCTGTTATTTTCAAGTACGGCTCTTGATTTAAAAAAGATAGAACATAAGTCAGTTCTTCTGAAACTTTCAATATTCGCTACCCAATATTCAATCATTATTTTCATCGCCCCCCCATACAATAACGATGCATTGAATTCAATAATACTATATTTTGAAGCTAAACCTACAGTTCAACTTTTACCTCTTTAGTACCACCGGCGTATATAAACGTCTAACTCAGCCGGTGTGTTAATTGCCCCGGACATATATATACGTCTTATAAAACGTGATTATATACGTAATTATATACGTGATTATATACGGACATATATATACGTCTTATAAAACGTGATTATATACGTAATTATATACGTTATTATATACGGACATATATATACGTCTTAGTTTACGTGATTATAAAACTCATTGCGCAGTACTGATATATTTATAAGTGTAAATGTGTATTTCTCCTTTTTTATTTGTTTGCTTTAAGTATATTGATAATTTTTTAAGCAATCGTTTGTTCTCTACTTTTCAATATGCTCGCGCCCCCCTTGTAGGCTTATCACGCCCCCTAAGGGGGTGCTCCCCACAGTTTGAGAAACACTGACTTAAGTTTCTAAAAAGGAAGTACATTTTACTTTTATTCCCCAGTAACACCCCTTCGGAGTTGATTTCCCAAACTGGCCTGTTTACCTAATCTCTACTCAACAAAAGAAAGATAATTGCTAAATGTCAAGCCTAAAGATCTAATAACTCGGAAAAGGGATTTTTTTTTAATTTCCGGGCACGCCTTGAGATTAGATTTCAGGAAAACTCATTCTTAGCGGATTTCTCCTCAACATAAGGAATATGATTTGCAAATTTCAAGTCTTTCTGAACCAGCTCAAATTACGGGATTTCTTTTTCACACTTCTCGGGAATAGATTTCGGCATGGACCGTTCTCACAACTGACTTCTACTCAAGAAAAACATCACCCTCCCCCCCTCATATTAGAAGTATGTACGTATAACGGTACAAAATCGAGAAAGCTCGTCTATTACACCCCTCCTTTCCCTCTTCTTCCTCCCTTTCCTCCCTAACCCCTCCCTTCCCCTGTTCTTAGTGGATCTCTTCGCAACAGAAGAAATATGTTTACTAAATTTGAAGTTTAAAAGTATAATGATTCAATAATTGGAATTTTTTCCCATTACATCCCCGCATCACCCTTTGAAGGTCAATTTTCACATAATCTCTGGTCCACAAATGAAACATGACTGAAAAATTTCAAGATTTTAGCTTCAATAGTTCGTATCATAATGAGATATCTTAATAAGTTAGCAACACAGAGAGAGGCTTTTCTCCTTTATATGTGGCTGCGGTAGCGTAGTGGTCAAGATATCGGACCGTGGCTTGCCTTGTCACAAGTTCGAGCCCGGTACCACTAAAGATCCGCCGTGTAGGGCACCGTTGCACGTTAAATCTGCCGAGAGCTGAAACGTCCTCCCATTGGTGTGATGTGATAGTTAGGAGAGGGGATGCCAGCTCAGGTGTCGTCCACGTCACTTAACCATGGTTTAAAATTACGTGGTCCGTCACCAAAAGCCCTCGTGTAGCTGAACAGTGCGACGTTAATAATAAATCAATCATAAAATTTAGCAAAGTAGCCCCTGCCGGCTCAAAGATTTTTTCCTCCAGCAAAATTTCTTCGTAGCATGCTAATTTTTTGTTGTTGTTGTTCTTTGTTTTGTTGGGCGGGGGGAATAAGCTCATCATTGGAATCTATATTTCCTAAAATTTGCAACATTTTTTTCAATTAAACTAATTGCTTCCGTCAAATTCCCAGCAGCCATTCGATCTTTTCATTGAACTGGGTCTAAAGTTCTTCAATGTCTTGGATTTGATCATGCTTTTTTTTAGTTCATCAATCACTAGCTTCTGATTGTGCGAATCTAGCGATTCTTAAAAACGTATGTGATCTCTATCCACTTCTAAATTTATTTGTGTGTCAAGATCGTGGTAACTTCTTCAATCCTATCACCAATTTTACTTTTCTTTTTCTGTCAAACAAAATACGAAACGATGAGATGGCTCCGGGTTCGCGTAAGTCGGGTAGAGTTAGTCTAGGTATTACTGCATTGAACAGTTTTATTATTGGACAAAAAAATTGCTATAAAACGAAAAAGGCAACTATAACGCATCATTTCAATAAGCCGTATATTTACTTTTTCTAAGATTTAACTGATGATTGGATCCCAAAGTTGTTTTGCACCATTTGATCTTCCAAGACATTCGTTGTGGATTAGCGCGTAGGGATGTCTTCAAGACACTTAAGTTTCAGACACTTGTAGACTAAGAAGATTAAGAAGTGTACAGATGATTTTGGGGAGAGAAAAAAAAGAAATGTCCGTCTTAAAGCAGCCATAAATCTCCAGATATGCCGTCTCATATTATCAACTACATGGGTTTTCACAAAATATTTTCCGAGTAAACCAACATTTAGTTATTTTATTTCTTGTGAAACAATGCATTATAGCTCTAGTCTGGGCTAATATTTCATCAAGGCAATTATTAAGAAGAATCATGATGCGCTTTAGATAAAACCATTTATTAACACAGGGTCATTGACTCAATTTTTTAACACTGGGAAATTCATAAATCTAGACTCGGTATTAGCTATTTTACTTCAAATGCTCCTTATTTTATAGAATTTGAGAAGAATATTTTAAAAAATACGAAAACTATATTCACATGTTTCAAGAAAAATTTGTAAAATGGCTTCTCAATTTGGATTCTTTGGAAATCCAACTTCTGATAAGATTGGGTTGGGTTTATTATTATAGGTACATTTTTTTTATAATTGAAGCACGTCAACTGTTCTAAAATCTTTCAAAATCCTGCTTGATCATGAATTAATTCCTAATAAATGTACGTGAATATTATTATTTAGAAAGACTATCGTTGAAATACTCATAACATCTAAGAAATGAAGCTTTGAATTTATTAGCTTCACAAAGTTGAATTTGCAGTTTAATTGATTTATTATTGCACTCTGCATCAACACAAGAGCTATTCATGACGGATTTCAAAATTTTTAATCTGATTTAGTAAATACACTCATGTCCATAAATTAAGGATAATTCAGAATCACACAGAAATTGAACTCTAAAATAAAAATTTCACTTGTAGAATTATCACACACATCTTGGAGAAGAATATACAAATTACAGGAAACCACCAGATGGCGCGGATATTACGTCACAATGACGAAGAGTGTAAGAGAGGGGTATATAAGAAATGGTGGCAAAGAAGTAAAATTGTTCACAGGTGCTTTAAAAGTCTTTCAGTGCACGTACCTCATAGTTATGGCACAAAGAAACCATTTGGATGATTTTTTACGTGGTAGTGGAATGTGTGGTGGTGGAATGTGGACCTACCCAGCTGGAGGTATCTGAGAAACTTGGAATCGCTTAGAGTGTTATTTCCAGACTTTGGCAACGATTCCAAGATGATGGTAATGTGAGTAGATGTTACAGCACAGGTAACCCACGAGTTACAACGCCGAATGAGGACCGGTATTTGGCAGTTACTGCCAAAAGAAACAGATAGAGCACAGCATCAGACCTGTTTCGTCAGCTCTCTTCAGCGACTGGTACGCAGTTTCAACGCTGACCGTGTACAGACACTTAGGGCACATTGGTCTAAATGCTCGTAGGCTTGTCAGATGTGTTCCACTTACCGCAACTCACTGTCGCCTGCGATTAACCTGGAGTAGAAAGCATGCATTTTGTGGACACCACAACAGTGGCCTTGTGTGATGTTTTCCGACGAGTCCAGGTTTAGTTTTCAGTCTGATTCTCGCCGGACTTTAGTATGTAGAGAGCACCAGGTTCCCGTTACCACCAAGAGAACACCATTGAACGACACCGTTACGGTGGTGCAGGATGGCTCGTTTTGGGAGGAATTATTCTTGGTTCCAGAACTGACCTGCATGTTCAGAGTGTAACGATGACATGCCACATCTATCGGGATGTCATTCTGGAACAACATGTACGTTTCTTTTGGCGCGCCATGGGTGCTGAATTTCTGTTTATGGATGACACTGCCCGTCCTCACCGTGCAAACATTGCAGACGAATGCCTTCAATCGGAGGATATCACCAGTATGGATTGGCCAGCATACTCACCGGAATTGAATCCAATAGAACATGTGTGCGATATGCTTGGCCGACGAATTGCACCCCGTCAACCCCCTCCCACCCATCTACCGGAACTTCGGAGGGCATTGCTTAATGAGGGGTGTAATATTCTCCAAGATCAGATTAATAATTTTATACTCAGCATGCCTAGGCGTTGTAAGGCCTGTATTGCATCATCCGGGAGACATACTCCATATTAACCATCATACTAACCCTGTTATACTGTTTTTTGTAAATAGGTTCTTTTTTTTGAAATTTGCTCCAGGTAGTAAGGATCGCAATTTTTATTAATTATGTCAAACATATAGCACATTTTTTGCTCTTTACCTTTTGTTTAATAAATAGACTTTACAAATAAGTCAAATTTCTTTTGCTTCTGTCTCTTTCTTTGCCTAAACTTAATTATCCTTAATTTATGGACATAAGTGTAATACAATCCATGAATTTTTATTTTTTTCTCCAAACTTTTACTCCACGCAAACTTGAGCATTTAATGTAGCAATTTAATGTATATCAGTATTTCTACAGGGTGGGTCTTAAGAGATGCCATGATTTAACTAAAATGCAATGCTGGCGATGAATTTGGAACCGTGACCACTCAGCTGTCAAGGCTTAATTATTTCAAACATTGTTTTTGGAGAAATTTTGTGAAGAAGACAATTTACCTTTTTCGTTTAAGAGATCTACACCTATTCCATTTTAAAAGTACGTTTAATATGATTTGAAAAAAAAATGTAAGAAATTCGCACGCAGGCAGCATCAAATAAATACAAAGGATGTTCAAATGAAAAAGTGGAAACGTCTTAACAACGTAAAAGTAGGATAAACCGTTAATATGTTTGCCGAATTTTGGGTCCAAGAATAAAAAATGTGAGAGAATATAGTGAGACATCTAGGGATGTGAATAGAGTCACCAGCATGGATCGGAACGTGCGCAGAAGAGAGAAGAGGATCTTACATTGAGTGCTCTCCAAATGATGTGGTAGTGTGTGTAAGGACGTGATCACGTTCACATTGCAAAATTCGACGATTTAAGTGCAGGGAGGCGTTATCCGATTTCGACAGCGGAAGGTATTAAACCAGTAGCTATTCATCGCTATAGAGTGTATAGTTCTGCTGCATGGTAACGTGCATCCACATGTCTCCAGAGTCACGTTCGTAGAACTGGCCAAGTTCCAGTGGGAACAACTTGATAATCTGCCATACAGCCCGGACATGTCACACTGTGAGAGCGATTTCCATGAGTTTGGTCCCCTGAAAAACATCTGGATGAAACACTTCAACTCGAATAAATAAGCTCAAGGACGCTGCAAAAGACTGGTCTCGTCAAGGTCACATGAATTCTGGGATCAAGGAATCATTCGACTTGTTAATCAATTTGACCGTTGTGCTCAGGTCAACAGTGTATACTTTGAATAAAGTCCGTTTTTATACCCACAGAGTAACGTTTAATATATCTTCATTTAAACATTTGAGATGTTTGGTATTATATAAGAAATGCCAAACATCTCAAATGTTCCGTTTTCAAATTTTATATCTTTTCTCGTACTTATATATAGAATATTTATACATGCATTATTAACACTGCATTATTTTTTATCAAAAATATTTTATTAAATTAAGAATCTAAAAGTATTTCTAACGATTATGTTAAGTTATTTAAATATTCATATATAATAGATATTTTGCACATGCTAAGAAATCTTTATTTAAAAGGAGAAAACACATTGACAGTTTAGCAATCTGTTTTGAATTTAATGAGTTTAATGTATAATTTCATTTAATAAGTTATTATTTTATCGTAGTTTTAAAACCATACTTTTCTGAATTCGAACGATTTTTTTATTCGTTCCATTGAAATAAACGATAGAAACAAAAAAATGCTTATATCACCTTCAATTTATTACATAAACATACATTTTTACAAATACCTCGCAAAATAAATTGATTTTTTTTTCTACAATTTAAAAATTCAGCTCTATAATACTCTGCTTTTATTCAATAAAATGTTATTGAGTAACTTAAATTTTATATGTATATATATATATAATATATATATATATACATATATATATATCTACATTTGTTGTGTCTGCTGAATTCCAATTTTCTTACTTCTTTAGCACTGTAGGTTCTAGTACATTAGAATAAAGAATATTTATTGTTCTTCACTTTTATTTTATTATACTTAAAGAAATGTATATATATATATATATATATATATATATATGCGTGTGTGTGTGATGAGCCCCCAGCCCTTCAAGTGTCAGTTGGGATAAACTTTCTACCAGAACAACATGAGGAAGTAGAACCCACCTCCCGTTTAAGGACTTCGACTTCGGTGGACTTACGAAAAACCACGTGAACGAATGATGCACTGTCTCCCGATATACGCTGAAATAGGATGATTCGTTTTGTCATGGCTTGGAGAGAGAGAGAGAGTACAGACTGCTTTATTGAATATTGAAATAAAATATAATATGATAAACGGCTGCACGTTGCATTTCTCCTGTCAATCTAATTACTCCAATCCATGATACTGTCCACACGCGTCAAAATATATGATTATTGTGTTTTAACACAGTTTTATTTATCTCTCAGTGTATCTTACTTGTAGTATTTCTAATTTTTAATTTTTGATTAGCGTTGTAATACTTTAAGTTAAAATTTCTGAAATATGATTCGTTTATTGAGAATAATAATTTTATTTATGTAATTCGTGATTGATTCCAGTCAATTCATAAATCAAAAGTTTATGAATTAAATGTGATTTCTTACATCTTTAAATTTAAACAGTTTATAGGTATGATATGATACGCTACACTCACGCTTACATAAATAGGCACGCCTATATATATATACGAATATCTGAAGTTCGCTGAACAAAACATATAAGTAAACAAAGATTTGAAAACAATGTTTTTGAAGGACAGACATTCTGTTTTTTTTTCTTTCTTTGTTTGCCATATGCTTAAATTATTTGAATTTTGTTTTATGAATTATATTTAACCCGGGTGAAGTTATGCAGGGCACAGAGTTACTCTAGGCTCAGGAAATCTTTTATTCTAGGAAACCTGTTTGTTTCCAATGACTTTGTCAGAGTATCTTCCTATACGACAGTCCACATATCTTCATTTTTGAAGGGGAGTGGGTTTTCTTTTTTTTACAATACTTGACCACTTTTGCTCCAAATTATTTTCTATGAACAGCCTACATTTTTCCCCTTGAACTACTTAAGCCGCTAGTGAACCATATATAAGCCATGTACAAAGCACAAAGGCACAAGCAAGAAAAAGTTCAACATGCTATTTGTTGACCATCTAAAAACAATAGAACTACAATAACGAATAAAATTCATAAAATTTTTGCCTACAAATATCATTCCTGTAATGTTAGCTAAAAGTGTATGTAATTTGTTTTTTTTTATTAATCTCACGCACATTTGAAACTTTTAGTTCATTGTGACGGTATTTTTTCTCAAAATAACAACAAAAAAAATGAAAAGTCCTTTAAACTATGTAAGTATAATTTCTCTTAGTTAAATTATTCACTGGAATTACGAATTTTATCGTGTGCAATAAAAATAATTATAAAAAAGGATTGAGGTAACTTCAACGCCCTCACGAAAATTAATGTTAATATCGAGTATGTGATTTCTCTCGGATTAAAAGTTTCACTTTAGATACGTTGATAATAATTCAGTTCTTTTTTGTTGCATTTAAACTAATATAACTTAATTCAGCCATTTGAAATTATGAAAAGTAAAGAAATTAATTTATCTCTTACGTTGAAGTAAAAAGTTTTCCGCCCCCAAAAATTCTTGTCACATGAAAAATACTTACAAAATCAGCAAAACCAATGAAAATAGTGAGCTCGTTTTAAATCTACACTGATCTCAGCAAGTATTTTGAGCAACTTTTCAATCCCTTCTGCAAAAAATGTGGCGTGCACGAGTCCAGAAAGCGATTGACCTCGTTATTTGACTTTGCCATTTAAATGGAAGATTGTGCCCTCAAGAGGCAGCTGCAAATGAAAGAACAGATAGTAATCCGAAGGTGTCATGTATGAGCTGTATTGTGGATGCTGCATCAAATCCCACTCCAGGGTGTAGAGCGTCCAGCTAGCCATCGCACTAGCATGTGGCCGGACGTCATCTTGATGAAAAACAACCCTCGTTCTGAACTCTTTTATGCGTTTTTCCGAATGGCATCACTAACTTTGATTAGCATTTTGCTGTATATGTACAGTTAATAGTCTGTGACAACTTTTTAACTACTCCTTAGAGATCATTCTACGACAATCCCAACAGATACAGAGAAGCACTTTCTTGTTAATTAGCGTTCATCTTGTAACCGATCCTGCTGATTTCCCGGGTGCTGACCAGCCTCCTTCGCACTTGTATTGTTGTAGTACACCCGTTTTCATCTCAGGTCACAATTCTGTCCGGGATACTCTTTCCTTTGATCTATGAGCCGATCCAAACAGGCCGCTTTACTCATGCGCTTGTATTCAGCAGTCAACTTGTAAGGCATCCAGCGGTTAAACCGAAGCTATCCGACTACCCTAAAATCATGATTTTATTTCAAAAATTGACAAATTTTGCCTATGATTTTATATTATAGGCCATCATATCAGCTTTATAAAAATACCACAAGTTTTTTTTTTATTTTCCATTCAGTAGAACAAAAATTACAAGTATTTTAATAAAAGCAGATATCATAACTTTTTACACAAGATGTGAAACTTTAAAATGCGTTTTACTCGAAATGTGTTTTTTTCGAAAAGTTCAAACGAGGACAGCGATTGCTCAAAAGTTTTGAAAATAATTTTCTGAAATTTACTGTGTATGTTCTGTAAAATAGTAGAACTATTTTGACCTTCAGATTTATCAATATCTGTTTTATTTCAAAATTAACAGTTTTTTGTGAATATGATCATTGGCGTTTTAAGCAATTTCATGTAATCACTAAGACAAAAGGCTCTAGCTTTTGAAAAAATTAGAATATCTCTTATCCTGAAGGTCATTTCAAACAAGAATAATAAAGTAACACATCAAAATTGAAAAATTGAGAATTTTCTCATAAAATTTTTATACAGATTGGGTCCCGTTAATTTTTATGCATATATTTTATATATATTTACCTTTTTTTTTCTCATTTTAATAATAATACATTTTCTTCTGCTTTCAATTTTATGATTTTTTTCCTTAAAATATACTAAATAAATCTAAAAATCACAAAAAATCCCCATATTTCCATTTGTTCAAAAAAGGTTGTCGCAAGTCGTCGGATACCTTAAACGTATGCGTTTGAGAGCATTAACTATTGTTTTTTGACAACCGTCAAGCTCTAACACAATATTTTGTGTTGAAACATTTCTGTATTGACCAATGATTTGCTTTAACTGGTCACAATCAACCTCAATAGAGAAGCCAGAACGTGGTTCATTTCAATGTAGAAAGTCTCAACTTTAAACTTTCGAAACCAAACTTTTACTGCATCATAAGAAACAGTATTGAAACCTAAACCTTCACACCTTTTTGTGGCATTCAGTTGCACTGAGTTTATTTCAGAACTCATAGTACATAATCATTCAGATCTGTTGACGAGATAACTCCCTTTTAAACACTTGTTTGGTGTACAAGATAATAAAGTTTTGACAAACAAATTGCACAGTGATGTATTTCCAACTTCCAGATTTAGAATGCAAAAACCCATTTGGATAAATGTTAACTACCATGGGAATGGCTGCTGTACCTCCGAGTGGAGGTATCTCCCCTTGGCGGTAAACTTTTTACCCAACCTAATATTTATCTTCGAATTGTAAAAGTATCTGTCAGAGAGAAATTAAAAATTCAGGATCAAAAAGAAAAAGTAAAATACAGAGAAAACCATTCTTAATTAATTCACAATGCCATTTACAAGGCTTTAATATCTTAATTGTTTGAAAAGTACTCTTTGAGCATATTTATATTTAAGAAATTATAGCATCGTGTCAGAGTGATATTAAAATTAGAAACATTAATAACTGTAACGAAACATAGTCTAAAATATGTTTCGAACTAACCCTTTATTTACCGCCTTATGATTTGCTGTAGTTTTTCCAAGGAATATATTTCTTTGAATCAATACATTGAAAATTAAAGGATATACATATAAAAAAATTTTCAACTTTGATAAACGTAACCCGTTAGAGCTAATTAATTAATTAAAGATATTTCACTGAAAAATCAGTTATATACCCTGTTCATTTAAATTAAATAATCAAATCATTTTCTAAGGTCTTCATTAACATACAAAAAAAATAAGACACATTTTGTAATTTTCGGAACAAAAAGACAATCTTCACAATCTGCTGAAAACACAATTTATGTTATAAAACTATATTCGTATTCCCCTCTAAAATGCTCATCATAGAACCCATGCTGCCCTGTATCTCGGAAGAGTGGATTTAAAAGAATATTCCAGCTAAATATCGTCAGAGTAATCGTAAAAATGGTTATTCTATGTTATTTTAAAGGGAGAAGGTACTTATAAGTACCGTCGGTAGATAAAGGAGATTATGGCATTTATGTTAGTGAGTGAGAGTTACATTCACGTCAAACTGCAAAACTGCACGAGAGCTATTGTCGATGAACATCTCAATTTTGAACCATGCTCAAGAGAGAAGGTTGTCACCTGACCTGGCAGCCCACTTTTTCTAACTTTCTTTCCACAACAACGGAAAGAAAATTGAACCATGACAGATTTAATGTGCAGCAGCCTCCTCTTCACGGTGACTCTCTACTGGCGTTAGACTCGAACTCATGATTCGCCAACCACGAGAAAGTGACCTTGGCTATCAGGCTATTGCTTTCCACATGGCATCTATGCCATGTTATATTCTAAAACTATGGTAAGACATGATTGCAAAACAAAAACAAACCGTCAAATTTTACATAAGTATGAATTGCACTATTTCTCTTTATATAGTTCTAAAGAAATATTGATTGATTTTTTGAATTAATTTTAACGTCGCACTGTTCAGCAAAACGAGGGTTTTGGCGAAGAAAAATTTTGAACCATGGTCAAGTGACGTGGACGACACCAGAGCTGGCACTCCCTCTCCTAACTCACAACACCAACGGGAAACGTTTTAGCTCTCGACAGATTTAACGTGCATCGCTGCCCTACAAACTTGTTCTTTAGTAATTAATTAGGGATCGAACTCGTGATCAGGCAAGCCACGATACATTACCTATACCACCGGCTTACCGCGGCCACTAAAGAAATATTGAATATAATTTGTGAATAAAATATTTAATTTGAATTTTTATTTTTAGTGTATGCTTGTAAAGCCAATACTGCTGTTAACAAAGTTGATAAATTATGTTTTAAATGGTCGTCAAATTATTTTATTCCTTAAAATAAGAGTGAATTAAAATCAAACTGATTTACAATTTGCTTATGTTGAATAATGAACATGAAAAATTTGATACAGTAATAATCCAGGGTATAACGTTTTTAACTCAAAAATAAGACTAAAATTTACGGATGCGCATTATACGCCGGGCACAAAAAAAAAATGACTACAAAACTAAACATAAGGATAAACAATAAAAAAATAAATTCTACACAGATCGGAATACTGTTTATTTAAATTTTTATAGCACACAATAAAAAAAGTTGTAGTTCTAGAACATATTATTTTCCAGTTTAATAAAACGAATAAATGACTTCAAAATATAAAAGAGCATTTCAAAAATATTTCAGGTAACATCGTGAAAAAAGAAGGCGCGCGTTATAAGCCAAATACGCCAAAAACCAAAAAATTCAGCTTGAAAAAAATAGGTTTGCACTCCCAAAACCGGTGCGAGTTATGCGCTGGATTTTAGTACTTAAAATTTAACGCTGTTTACGGAAAAATAAGAATAGAAAATACGGTATACTTATAACAGGCTTTGTCTCTTTGGCTTAAAAATTTTCACCTAGCTGTTAAATTTCTCACGTTATATTCAAACTGTTCCATCTAACAGCATGGCATATTCTAAAAAATAAAACGTTTTATTGTTAAAATATAAATATTTTTCAAGAGGATTTAGAACAAAGAAATTTTAATTTATTTATAATGAATTAATGCATTTGAGCTGGGACTGTTTAATGATCAATGCAAATGTACATAATTGATTAAATTAATCATTTAATTTCTGTATTCATTAATACATAGCATGAAATTTAAATAAACGTTATAAATTTTATCTATCCTAATATTTTTTTTTTTTTTAATAGTTTTTATATTGTGATTAAAATTCTATAAGGAATAAAAGTAATTGTTTAATATACAAAATAACTGTAAATGTCTTTTATTTCTTATGTAAAAAACAAACATATGTTTTGAAGTAGAATTATTTTTTGATCATATATTCTTAATCATACAATTTTTCATGGAGCTCATAATATGAAATTCCCAACTAAAGTGGAAAGTATTTTTGTTTCAATCATTAAAGTAAAAAATATTTTTTAAAAATTTTGATTTGGAATTGCTAACTCTTTCCTGCGCTTTGCTTTAAATAATCAATTTTGTTACAGGGTAGTGTAATATATTGAGAAACAAAAATATATCTCGGCATATTTATCAAAGGTAACATGATAAATTATACACGAAATATAAATAGGGAACAAACTCATTTTTATCATAGTAGGAAATTTGTGCTTTTTGCTCAGTAACTAAATTTATTTTCAAGGATCTGCAAAAAAGAAAAAAAATGTACTTATTAGAAAACCTTTGATGATCCCCTTTATATGGGCAAATTAATATGTAAATCAATATTGAATAAACTATTTTATTTATTTTAAATTTTCATTTTTTAATGAATAGTTTGTAGCTTCCAAAATGTTTTATTGAAAATTATTTTTGGGTGCATTTTTATTCCTTAAAAAATAAGAAGGAGTTAAAATCAATATTGTTGTGTGCTTAATTTTTTAAGTATAATTTTGACTACAGTAAATTCCATATTAATTAAACTTTCCTCAGGATCATTTCATTAAGAAGTAAACAGTTTTTGAACAGAAGAAGAGGTTTTTAAGAGATAATTTTTTCCATAAGTCTGTATAAATCACGTTTAAATTAAAAATAAATAATAAATAGTAGCTTTACCAAAAATGGCTAAGATATTTCTATTTATTTAAATCGTATAGCCATGCAATAAAACTGAGAAAACACTATTAGAAAAAAAAGAGAACTATTTTTTCCATTGTTACGCAAAGCTATCAAGTGAATTTTTTGATGTCGCGACCCTGCGAAATCCCTTGACTTATATATAAAAACAAGAGGATTCAGTCCATTTATTATTCCTTAAGAACGTATTACTCTTGAAACACACGCACATTAATTAGGAACTTACATTACAGAACTAAATCATATATAACTAAAAACACGAAACAATTTTAGTTAAGAAGTTTTAATATGTCCATCCAATGACGAGAGAATCTTTCTCATTTTGAAAACATATTACAATATATTGTGAAAGGAATAGCATAAAATAGCTTAAGGTATCCGACTACGCTCAGAACCGTGATTTTAAAAAAGCACATAAATGGATTATTTTCATGATGTTTAATGTCACTCAGATTAGAATACATGCATAAAATTGTTTTAAGGATATTTTGACAAAAAGAATTATTTAAATATAATAAATTTGGCAAAAATTATACTTAGAATAATTTTTTTCCAAATGTTATCCTTTTTGAAAAATGATTCTATTATAATAATATTTTTCTGTATATAGCTCAGACCTGATTACAAAATTCTATAGAATTTTGATGAATTGTTTATTTTAAAAATACCACCAATCGAAATAGTTATTCGTTTTTTTTTCTTAAAAACAGCAAAAATCTGTTGTCGAAAAATATGAATAATCCCACTTCTAAGTTATATACACTCTGTCGCAAAAAATATATGCACCCAGAAGAAATGAGCTACATTCACGAAATTTGGTATGCATGTAGTTTGAAAATAAACAAATGATTAAAAATTCAGAACAAAATATCATTTTATTAAGCGGTTACAGCTTGCAAAAGGTTAAAAATCAGTAGTAGTAAAGCCATTGGCAGCTATACAAGCCGAAATTCGGCGTGGCATCGATTCATATAAATTCACACCACCCTGTGGAAGATTCTGCCATAGTCTTTGCATCTGCGCAGTTAATTTCCTGTATCTCGGTACGGCTGCAATTGCCTTCCCAGCGGTTCCAGACATGCTCTATTGGCGAAAGATCTGGTGACCTGGCAGGCCATGGTTGACGTCATATGCTGAAGCAAATTAATATGGGAGAGTCGCTATATTATACGAGCATTATTTATTTTAAATGGCACATGGGCGACTTGATAGCATGGGTAGCAAATCGGCGTTAAAATATCGTCCACGTATCTGCGAGCTGTCTTAAAAAATATTGAAGGACCACGGAAAATATTCGTGTGTAATTTTTTAAGAAATTGCTCCCCACATGTCACATTAATGAAATTGCTGTATGCCGCATTCGACAGTAAAATGCCGTTTTTGACCGCTGGCCGGTGTTTTCCAGACACGTGTGCGGTGGTCATCATCATGTTTAGACTGAATCGGGATTCATCACTGAAGATGACACGTCTCCAATCTGTCACATTTAAATCTTATAGCCGAGGTCGGCAATAAAAATCCAGTCGACACTGCCTATGATGTGGGGTCATTTGGTCCATTGTTAGCGGACGTCGGAATTTTTTAATGTCCAACTTCGGAAGTCGTCTGACTTATGGTTTCTCTTGATGGCACTTTATGTCTGGAAGGAGGTAAGTGGCGTTGAATCGATGCACGCGACGTTAATTGGTGCATAACAGCCACTAACTTCTGATTGCACGATAAAAACACGATCATTTGTGTTCCTGGGACGTCCTGACCATCCAATGACGGAACTCTACCTCATTTTGAATCCATATTACAATACATTGAGCAAAAGGATATAGCCTAAACCGAGGTGGCGGTATACGTTATTCGACCAACCTGCTTTTCTGATAAATGGATAATTTGCATGATATTTAAAGTCCGTCAGATTAGTACTGCCGCCGGTTACGTCTTAGAGGCATCAAAAAGTTTAAATATCGTTTTCAAAGTCAAAATTCGTTTAGATAGCCGTTTGGCCAAATGTACTCCTTTATTTAAACATCTCCCAGTTATAATAATATGCATAGCACACTTAGCCTTGTCTCATTGGCTTCGAAATTTTAATCATTTGCATATCTCTTACCAGACTACATTCTTGCCGAGTTTCGTGATTGTAGCTTGATTTCTTCTGGGTGCATATATTTTTTTGCGACAGAGTGTATTTCAAAAATTCTTGTTGCGTCTCTGAACAGAGGTCTGATCTATATACAGGCAAAATATTATTCTAATAGAAGCATTATTCACGAAAGGAGAACATTTGGGAAAAAAAATATTATTCTAAGTTAATTTTTTTCTAAAGCATTGTATTTAAATAAATTTTTTGTCAAAATGGCCTTAAAACAATTTTCTGCATATATTCTAATCTAAGCGACACTAAATATCATGAAAATTATCCATCTATGTGCTTTGAAAATCACGGTCTCGAACGTTGTCGGAAACCTTAATGTTGACTAGAGTAATTATCCTTAAGTAGCATATTAAACTTTTATTTAATATTAATATTCTACTTAACCTTTCTATGTATTGCATGCAATATTTTCCCAGTACATGAAATAAATGCGTACTTTTCTATAAAAGTGCTTAAAAATCCTTTTTTGAAAATATACATCAGAAAAAGTAAATAATAATAAAAATAATGAGAGATCTTTCAAGAAAAAATGGAAACTAACTGCGTTCATAAGGAAGATTGAGATAGTAAGAGAACGTACTAATATATTTTTTAATTGAGAAAAGTAATTAAAAATTATTTTTCTCAGGGGAGAGATACTAAAGTTTTCACATTTTATCTTTTAAGTACACTTTATTTTGTTAGGCTAAAATGAGGGACTGAAAAAACGCTTTTCCCCCTACGGACAAGAATTTCTCTCAAATCTTGGTTCACCCGTAGGGAACTAAAGAGAAATATAGTTTGACATAGAATTAGATTAAAATTTCTTCGACTTTTCTGAATCTATATATCATCTGTCACATTAATAACAACCACTAGCAAATTCTTTGGATCATTTTACCCCTTTGTCTATGTTCTGAAAGATATGAGGTCATCTAAAATATTAGAGGAAATATTTTGCTAGAATTACAATTTAGCTTTTGCAACTATATTTTCTGAATAAATTTAAATAAATTTCACATCCAATATTTTCTTCAATATTATAACAAAGCTACTGTGGAAAGTATTTTTTATGTTTAAATGCTTAGCTATGGTATGCTTCTCGGAATGCTCAGGATAGTGCTTTTCAAACTTTTGATATTTTCGACTCAATTTTAAGGCATAATTTTCTTCGCCCCCCTCCCTCTTCCAAACAATAACAATGTATAGAATTCAACAATGATAATGTACTTCGACCAAAATGTGCAATATGAATTTAATTACAAACCGTACAAATTATCAAGGTAAGTATTACATTTTTTATATAATTTTATACATGAGAAGCCCATGGAGTTACTTGTAATTGTTAAACTTGCTCTTAGCTTGGTATTGTTAGATTAATTATCAAATACATTGTGCAGTACTGATACATTTATAAAAGTATTATATCAACATAAATGCGTATTTTATTTTTATTACATAATAATGTATTTTGTTTTGATTCCTATCTATAAGTTACAAGTATTTTTAAAAAGCGTCTTATTTTCGACTTTTCGATATGCTCGTGCTATCCTCGTTACGTTATCCCCCCCCCAGAGAGGCGAGACCCCTATTTTGAGAAACGCTGGTGTTTAGGACATGCTTCGAAAAATTAAATATTTTTTTTATGTTTTCGTTTAGTAGAACGTAGATTATTATAAGGGTTAATGTGCTAGTTAAAATTGAATACACGCTTCTTTAATTGTATTGTTTCCTCTATTTTTAAAACTAGAAAGATATATCCTTAACAAATTCTAACTTTGAATCATTGAAACATATTTGTTGCATCGCTATTAGGAACACTTTTATAACTATTTATATTCAATAACTAATCAGCAAAAAAAAATTCTGTTTCAGATTATCATTAACTTCTTATTGACTCTTTAGGTCGATTCAAATAGAGTCGCCCATTTCATATAAATAATAGCGTTATTTTATAGAAATATTATATAAATATTATTTTATTTTATTTAGATATTTTGAATTAAATTTTTCAGGATATCTAAATATAGTTTCAACTTTATCCTTATAGGTTATATAATTAAAGCTTGAAGGAATATACTTTATTTTCTTTGCAGTCTAATTTGTAACGCACACTTTTATGTACCTATATATATAACAATGAAAACATAGTCTTTAAATTTGACATTGAAAGACCATATTTTCTACATGTATTGTGTGTGTATGTGTGATGTGCTGATTTCTCAAAACATTTAATAAACATCTAAATAAAAGAATATTTTTTAATCTAAATTTTGTATGTTATGTATTATTTCTTTATAATTATATCCTATGAAAATTGAATAAAAATTTAGACAAAATTACAATCGAAAATGATTTTCCTTTTTATCTACAACTAATGGTTCCTCGTATTCTGCTTAGGCATTGCATTCTTTCAAAGAAAAATTATCAGAAAATAGCCATACATTTTCCCCTTTCCCATCGAAGGATTTCGCAAATTTCAGATATTAGAACTCACTTTTTTGACAAGTAATGTGAAAATTATTACGAATAATTTTTGAATATACTTTTAAACATTTTAAATTTATGTCAATATATATTATGCATTTAACAAAGTTTGCATTGCAATATTTTTAATATATATATTAACAATATGTTACCACTTAAGTGCAGAAATCAGTTAATCTGCTCATTAACTAGAGTGATCCGTTACAGTGCAGAATATTTTTTCATTTCTCAAATTACCCAGATAATGCTCATATTACATACTAGATTCTTGTTAAAGTAAAAATAAGACCTTTGTTGGAAAAACATCAAAGTTTTTGTACGCTTAAAATAAATATTGTGTTCATTTATTTTTCGTTAGCTAAAGAACTAAGTTAATGCAATTGAACAGTCAACTCATTGATTGCTGCTATAAGCATTCATCAACCAACTGAACAGTTACAATACGAAGAATCAGACGATTTAAAATATTATTTCTACAAAGAAAATTTACATAATGTTATTTATTGTTCCCTGATTAAGCAATCACGTTAATGCAATCAAACAAACAACAAATTAGTTGACAGAATCAATCCTCAATTCATTGAAAACTATAATGCAAATAATCAGACCGCGTTTAATATATTATTACAGCTAAAGATATGAGTTCGCGAAAAATTGAATAAAATTATGCCGACTTACTATTTCAGTCTAAAGATTGGTTTCTAAAAGCTAAAGATAAACTATCCTGGAGTAAGACACCATTTTTAATCAAAATTCCCTACAGAATGGAAGTGGGAGAAGGAAACTTTTGAATTTTAACGATACGGAAATCGCTGATAAAAATATTACCTAGTTAAAATGGAAACTCTTGATTCCGCACATTAATGAAGCAATTCAGTTATACTCGACATTAGCCAGGTAATCACAATATGAACGGCTTTTTAATTTAATCATAAAAACATATTCTTCAAAACTTTTTGCTAATTTTGGAAAGCATGCTCAATTGCATTAGTGTTTCTAATTTATTATTGGTCTCTATCCAAACTGTAACACTTTTATTCATAAACTGGGTGAGTACAGCCCGATTTAAAAAAAACATATTATCGAAACTGCTATATATATTACAATAAATGTTATATGAATGTAAATAAAAATATACCAAGTTTTTCTTCTGTTACAAATGTTTGTTGTGTGACCCTCTTGTTACACTGCATACATCCAATCCGCGATCCAGTTCATTTCATACATTTTGTAGCATCGCTCTACCAATAATCCGTAATGCTGCACAAATGCTTGTTTGTCGTCCTCTGTTTGCTGTGTCAGTTACAAATGATACGGCTCGGAATTTGTTTTTTTTTCAATAAATTTCCCCTTTTGTTTTCTGGGGGTTTCCAGGTTCACAGGCGGAACCTCTCGTAGACTTCAAACAGGCTCAACCTCTCCACTGCTTGTTTCGAGACGCTTGACCGGTAGCTGCTTTTCTTTTCACACAAACGAACTGTTTTTTTCCCGCTGCAAAAAGATCTTATTGGCTGGTACTTCTTTTCCGTAGTGATTTCTAAACGCACGTTGCACCAAAATTACTGAAAAACCCGAGAGTATTCTAATTCTCTCTCAAAAACGCTTCTCTGCCATTGTCGCTATGTTTGGATATCAATTACAGCGATATTGAACGGGCAGTTGATCACTAGTGAAAAAAAACTTTGCATATTTATCTATACATTCGTGTATCACTTACTTCAATATATGCAGCAGTTTCGAAAATATGATATTTTAAAATCGGGTCTATCATTTGTGCTCACCATGTAATTATTTAGAAAATTCGTCCAGAGTTATATCGATTACGTAAACATCACAAGACTTTTTTTTAAAAAAAATACCCGAATTTATTTTTCTCAATGCTTTAGAAACAAAATACCAAAACTTTCGCCTTACTATCAAACATCAAAAACACATTTCAGACCATGGAAATTAATCTAAATCAAAAAAACTTAAATTTTACCAATCAAACTCATTAGAGACATTTTCAAGCAATTAAAATTCACATCATAAGCGTTACTATTTAAAACCAACAAGACAAATATTTAATCAAAAGATAAACATTAATATAAATCACTATTTTACAGCCACTGCAGACAATATTCTGCTAAATTCGAGGACGAAACTTAGAATATTTCGCAGAATTTAGATGTGTCTGCATTGATACTAAATATCGGATATCTACAGACAACTGTGCATTATGAAGACGTTTGTAAGCAAACAGAGCTAGTTGTGGGGCATTTGGATTTCGCTGGCCGTGTAATACATTTTACCTTATAATATACACTGAAATATATAACTTCGAAAAATTTATTATCATATAGTAAAATCTTGGAAGATTTTTCACCTTTTTGCTGATTTTTTTGTATTATCTTTAAAACAAAACTTTATAGAATCTTTTTTTCCTACTGTTTAGATATTTATTTTAATCATACAGTTAATAACTCTTGTTAACATAATTTTTACATATAATATACATAAATATAAGATTATTTATAAAATATGGGTGTTTGTTCTTTAAAGTGATTTAACAATTTGTAAATAAACCAAAACTAACTCTTATTTTCTCGAATTTAATTCCATAATTCATCACAAAAATTATAATAATTATATTGCAACATAACTTCTGATAGTAGAAAAAATCAAATAACTATTATAATTGTTATTTTTATAGTAACTGGTTGATTGTCAAATTATTGTTCAGTTATTGTAAAAAAAATTCAAAAACTGCACCGTAATACCTTAAATTTTAAGAAAGGTAAAAAACCTTTATAATGTAAAGAATTAATATTTCCTTCGCATAAGTGTAAACTCAAAGACAATTTTATTTAAGAATAATTCTCAAATATGACTATTGACCACTAGTAATTAAACTTCAAAGAAGAAATCCAAGGGCGCATTACAGATTAAAAGATATTATAAATGCATATTTATATTTGTGTAGAGAGATACCTATATTATATACATATTTAATTTCATTATCAAAATTCATTGTTTTCCTTAATTTTTTTACCTTATTTCTATTTTTGCCTTTCAACATAATATAACGTTTTATTTATTTTTTTACAAAAACAATTTATGTTTAATTGTCCTATGAGATAGTTTTATTTTTTATGGATCTATTTAACATTTAAAAAAATCAGAAGATCCTATATCTAATCACTACAGAGTTAGTTAGAGTATTTAATTACTCAATTCCTTCGTAAAAGTTTTCTTTCATTTTTTTTATTTTAAAAGCTTAATATTTTTTATAACTAACTGTACTTTTCTTAGTCAAAAGTGAAACTTGCTACCATATGTAATTACCCCACGTAATTAAAAATTTTAATTATGTGAATATCAAGCCTACCATTTAGATTCAAAAAGAAAGTACAGCTTCAGAGTTAGTTAAACTAATATTTAAGCAAATAGCCAAAACACAAATTACAAGTTACCGAGCTAGTTTGAAATTACATATTAATTACGCTTGATTTTAATTTTTAAAAAACTTATTTTTCTTTACTAAGCAAATAAGCTGGAATAATTAAAATTAACTACCAAGCTATTTAAGAATAATTGAATAAATAAAAAAAAATATTTCATAACAAAGAACTTTTTTTTAAATAATTTTATTTCATTGCTTTAGCGTTGGTTAAAAATATTCTTTCGATACTTATGCTTCTAGAAGTACCATTTCTTTTGAAATAATTTCTTTGCATTCACTAATTTTTTGTAGCAATTAATGCTTGCTTTTGATAAATGTGTATACATTTTTCTACCTAACATTAAAGCGATGAGTAAAATAAGCCACCTGCTAAAACGAATTAATGAAAATTGAATTTAATTAAATTTTAAAATACTTAATATGGCATGTTGAGAGAAGTAAATATTTTTAATTATGCGTACTATTTCTGGTGTGCCCAACTTAATCATTTTATAGTGATTGATATCCCTTACTATTACAACCATGTTGTTGTGTTGTGGCTAAAGCAATTTGTTTCACGTAGTCGGAACGAGGCCCACGAAGGGGCTAGAAGAACGCCTGTCGTTGGAATTGAGCGTCATACAGGTGACAGTACGAATTCGCTCTTTGAAATTCCCCGAAGGGACGATAGATGGCGACACCATCTATACACACTTCCACAATTTAGACTTGGAACTGAAGGGGAGGGAAATACTCTCCAGTTCCTCTGCACTCGTGATTCAGCCCACAAGACTTTCGGACCCACGGATTTAATAAACACGTACTTCGTGTGTACTCGGAGGGTATTTGGTGACATCAGGCATCGAGCCCAAGCCTTTCGGTCTGAAGTCCAATGCTCTAACCACTAGGCTACCCACGGCCACATTACTACCCTTATAATTATTGGCACTGAAATCGATTCACTACAAATAATCATTATTATCCATACCCCAATTGATTGTGGTCACAAACTCGTAGCCGGTGCATCATCAGTTCGAGTTCAAATCCCTCTGAAGACTCGCCATGTGGAGGATTTGATGCACGTTAAGTCTCTTGAGACTCCCTCCCACTGGTATTGTATACTAGTTTGGATATAGTGTAGTCCTCATCACTTGAACGAGGCTTAAAATTACGAGGTCAGTCGCCAATAGCCATCATGTCGCTTTATAGGGCTGTATTAATAAACACTCACTCATTCACTTCTTACACCAATCCTGAGGAACCGTTTTATATTAGATTCTACTGAGCTTTAAAATTCTCTCATGATGTCAAAATTTAAAAAAAAAATGAAGTATACACCCATTAACAAGAGTGGTCGTCACTTGATCATGAGAATTATGAGCTTTTTTAAATTTACATTAATACAAAATGGTATTTTTATCGGGTTTTTCAAAAGCCACGCACATCCACATGGTAATCCTCGTTGCTTAAAAAAAAATGGTAATTTGAGATTCCTGTCACTAGATGGCAGCATTAACCTCATCATAAGAAGTTTTAAGCGTATCAGGCATCTGTTTCAAAATGCTTGTCAGTTGTAGTCATTTGAGCACAACGGGAGGTGCATGAGTTTTTCCCGAGTGCAAGGAATAGCCATCGTGGAATCTCATTGCGGTGTGATAAATTCATTTTAGCAGAAATATCCAGGAGAAACAGCATCAAATGCATCAACGATAAAACTTTTAGTGCAACGATTCCGTGACACAGGATCGGTTGCAGACAGGAAGCGATCTGGTAGATCACCCATAAAAAAAGGGCATATGTAGAGACCGCTTTACAAAGAAGTCCAATGGAAAGACCGTCCGTCTACATAAATATCATTACGCAATTCATATCCTTGCTGAACAATGAGAAAAGGTACTCTTGGTTGCAGCAAGACGGCGCAACGTGTCACACATATCGGGACAGTAAGGAAGTTTTAACTGGATCTTCCTATGATCGCGTCATTTCCAAAGGATTTTGGCCACCACGTTCAGCGGACTTGTCAGTTCAGGATTTTTTCCTTTGGAGTTATCTGAAAAATTTCGCTTTCAGGAATAATTCCCATACATTTGATGAACTTAAGAGTAACATCCTTCATGCAATATTGGGTATTAATTCTCACACTCTACGTAAAGGGTCAATTAATCTGTTAAAAAGTTTTCGATTTTGTATCCAGAAAAACGGACATCATTTTGAATATTTATTGGGATTTTACCATGCATGACATCTGACAATAAAGATAACCGTTCAACCTTTGTTTGTCCTTTATTCTGTTTGTTGACATAATTCATTTTTTTTAAAACTCAGCTACAAAGGTTGATGTGCGCGACTTTTGAAACACCCGCTAAGACTATTTGATTTGATTTTTGTTGATCATAATTTCTTGTGAATGTTGTATAATATACCTTCAATTTCATTAATTTTTGAGTTAAATACAGATGATTGCGTTATTGGCTTCTGAAAGTTTAATCTAACTGTGTCTCTCTCGATTTCTTATCATTGAAAATTTGAGGAATGAAGTGCTTATTTCGACAACAATTTTAGTATCTTGTTTAAAATTTTTATCATGAAGTTTGGAAAATTTAATACATCCCCTTAACTGCTGATTAATAGGAATTTTTGACCCAAAATAATCCAAATCAGGTTTTTAGTTCAAAATAACATAACTTTAAAAAAAAATCTGCTTGAACGATTTTATTTTCCATAGTGGGAAATGTTCAATGAGTATGTCTTAATTTTAAACAATTAAACACTCTAAGTAGAGAATAATGAAAGTTCTGGTGCAGGGACATCTTTAGGTATGAGACAACTGATCCCAGGCTCAAGGCCTTGACTTAATGAGACCTCGTCTCGTTCTAGACTGTGTCTTACTAAAATAATGATTCGAATAATTTCAACGGAGTCAAATGTTTTTACCAGTAGTATTCTCAGAAAAACTAGGGATTTCGGTCGATATGCCAACTGGCTACATATGATCACTGTCGTTCATATACAGGCCTAGGCCTACCACTATACATAATGAATAGTCCTTCAGTCAAGGGGGGCAATCAGTCGAGCTGTAAGTCATGCACATTTATTTGTGAGGGCTACATTTCTGTAGGGGCCTAGGGCATCAACAAGTCTTAAGATGTCCCTGCTCCAAAGTGCTAAAGTTGTAGTTATGCATGAGAAATATCAGTTAAAACCTCGAGAAAAAGATTTTTGTTTTTGAACGTTTTTTAACCAAACAAATATTCTCGTATATATCTTAGTTAAAAACTTAAATAAGTAGAAGATATGAAATTATTTTGATAATGTTCATGCAACTGACAAAGTTAAAAAGCCTTGAAAGCTTTGATACAATAAACACACACACACATGCTAATAAGTTTTGTTCATCTGAATCACTTGTTTCTCATTATTGCAATTTATATTTCATAAAAAATATAAGGATATTATGGAGCATTTTAATCCCGTATTGCGTACTTGACTTGTCTTGACACAAATCACCAAATCAACAATAAACTATAAAGCACATTTTCTCTTATTTTTTCAACCCAGTATATATCGATAAGCATAAATCAACTATAGCTTCTTTAAATGCAGCTTCATAATAGTTGCTTTTATACGTCTTGTATAAACATGTTTAACGAGTTTTTAATTACGCTTAGATTACAAAGTAAAGTATTTTGAATAACATTTTTCATTACTTTTACAACTAATTTTATTTTGCCAGTACTGTCAGCAAAAGGAATGGGCCACCATCAATAACTTCTGAAACATTCATCGAATTTGGAAAAACCCAACATTCATCGAATTTGGAAAAACCCAAACTCTTGAATAAATTTTTAAATTAAACGGAAACTGACCTATGGTTTTTAATGGCTTAATTAATTAATTTCCAAAAAAGAATTTTATAATTTTTTATGAATAATAATTACTTTCACACATCTCATCAGAAAAGCGTACATTTTACATTTTGTTTAAATGTAAAATTATTGCAATCAAAATCATCCTTCATCAACCATCTGAAAGAGAAGCTGCTGGAGTCAACGAAAAGTCCAACATATTTAGGATTCCCTTTGGACACAGAGATCTATTTTGGCAAACATATTGTTACTAATTTTGGGTAAAATAGTTTAACTAATTTGTATTTTTTTATGTGTCTCATGCATTTATCTTACTCTAAATTAGATTTAATTTACGTTAAAATTGTAATATTCACAAGCAACACCATTCATTACGTTATAATGGTGATTCAATGGGAACTTGGCGAAATCTTGGAGATAGAGCAAAGTTGGCGTCATTTTTAGTGACCACGTTGGCGACCATTTTTGGCGAGTTCGGAACCCTCTGGATTCTTCTTGAAATTACCTAATTTCAAGATCTATGACGCAAGCGGGTCTTTCTCGAATTGTCCGCGAGAAATATAAATAGAGATATGCTTGCCAAAAATCAGTCTGGTTATGACTAGCGATCAGTTAGTATTGATCTGATTGTTGAAGCGATTACTGATTACTTCGGTTGTTGAACGAGCGATCGCTTGTGAATAATCTTTTACACACGTGTAATTTAGACACCGATAATTGTGTCTAAGTGCTGTTGAAGGTGTGAAGACCTTCTGAGATTTATTCTGCGAATATTGCTGCTGAATTCTGTATTTCAAGGATTGGATTTTCGACAATAAATTCTTATCGCCCTTTAAGAACTGTCTTGTTTTTTGCGACTGATTTGCATAAAATCCTCGGATCTACGTGACAATATTGTAAAACTTGCTGAAAAACACAGGAAGCGTCCTCATCTAGTAATGTTTTTTTTCTTGCAAGGATTGGAGCGCGAACTCTGGAATTCTTAGAATGATTTTTACGCTTAGAATGACCCTGTTTTTTGGAGTATGTCAAACAAATCTATCAATTGGCCTCTCAAACAGTTCTTAATAATCTGGACAGAGTACAACTTAGTACAGTTCGAATAATCACGGTTCTACGTTTGTTTGCTATGGCTCAAACTTTTTGCTCATTGTACAGAAATAAATATCAATCACATTGAAAGTTGATACAAGCACATATAAAACTTCCAATATGTATCCGGTGTATCTCGCATAAAAAAATGAGTCATAGTATTTCATTATAATGTGTGGATAAATATACTGCTAGGTATCAGATTTTTTCTGATCAGCTTCCAACAGAAGCTTAGTGTGTATTGCCAATAAAATAAATGTCGGTGAAATGTTTAAAAAATAGAAAAAAATGTCCGTTTATTTTATTTTTTTCATTTGAATTTAATAAAAACCCATAATTCACAATTTTCACGAAGTAGAAAATTTGCTTGAATGTCGAATCAATTGATTTTTTCATACATGATTCAAGCTCAGACACGTTTTTTATTCTAAAAATATCGATTAATTGTAAAAATGTATTGTTCAGATTGCAAACAATAAACCGCTCTAATTATTAAAATATTCTACAGAAAATCTATTAATAGTAATAAAAAACTGATTGTGTTAAGAATGACTTTAAAAAGGAAAAAATTATAAATCTAGAAAAAAACGTTCTTCCATTTTCTAATTTTTTTCATCTTTTTTTTATTTCTTATTTTCTCTTTCTTATTTTTAAACTTTTACTTTTAAATGTCATACCATTCTTTCCGGTGATATTCTATGAATTAGAGCACGTTTTTTTTTATATTTTTAAAAACATCCTTCGAAGGTTTTTTGATTTGAAGTGTGGTTGAAATATAGGGGAAAAAAGCGTCAAATTCCTTTCTCAATTTACCATCAAATTCATTCCCCAATTTACCGTCGACACCATTTTCACAAATTTTTTTTTTTAAGTGTTGCATAGTTTTCTCGTCAGGTTGGGCTTATTGAATTATCTTTTAACCTTGGCGACAAATATTCCAGAAGAAAAAAACGGAATTCGATACATTTGCTGTCGGCGCTGTGATGAAATTTGCATCACAAGAAGTTATTTTAAGACTGAGGGGGAAGAAATACAATGTGTAAAAAATTTTAATTTTGAATGAGAAGAGAAAAAACATCGAATATATATTATGTTTCTAAACTAAGTTATATTAAATTTCTATTTTCGTATAAACATGTAACTGTACTTAATGCACGAAATATCGCTTAATGGATTTTTCTCAAAAGGTTGAATAGTGGATTGAAATCGTTTTTTGTGGCATTTACAAACTATATGAGTAAATAATAAACATTTATTATTATTACTACTACTACCGCGAAATCGAGCTTAAAACTCGCACTTCATCACACACAAAAAATAAGATCAAATTTTACGGGCGAGCGTTATACAACGGATATTAAAGTTATAGCTTTAAGAAAATGACATAACTTTCACTATTGCATTACAATAAAAGTTCGTCCTATTCATCTTCCGTTATATTTTCATGAATAGGGTGACGTAGTTGGTTTGTCGCTGGCCTTCTGCACTTAAGGTTGTGGGTTTGACGTCGGCCCAAATTGGTGGATTTTCATGATACAGAAAATCGACAGTCGAATGAATATGCGGCATATAAAAAATCTCTTGTGTTGCCCATTTGGTTTGGGTGCACTCTGATAAGAACAATTTTACCTAGTCAAAGTTTAAATCCCACCCTCTGGGGAGGAAACTGGGTGTCAAAATTACTTGTGGCCATTGGTATCGTCTATATGGTGCCACACTAAAAAGTGGCACCCGCTCCTGGGGGATGTACTAGGTCCGCAAATGCAGAAATGCCAATTCGCAGCCCAATCAGATAAAAAAAACTTTTTCATGAATCATCATGAATTCTGTTTCATTTTTAAACCATCACTGTTACTCTTATATTCATAAATAATCATCTTCCATTCCATTTTGATCGTTAAATGTACTGTAGTTTTAAATGACTTTTAAAAAAAACTATGCTTGGTTAATTTTTTTGCATACTTAATTAGATATCCACAAACTGTTTCTAGACTTCAAAACATTAGAGCATAATAGCACATGTACAAGTGTTGGTGAAAAGTCCCGAATAACACTAAATGTTTTTGCCTAGTTTTCATATTTTTCGTTATGAAATTATCATACTACCTCAGCCTTTTATTGGTTCTAATGTATTTTATCATGCTGACTTCAAATCTGAGTGTAGAATTTATGAAAGGTAAATATTTTGAAAAAAATATAATACTGTTAACTGTAATAGTAAGATAGTCCGTTTTTTCAACCATTGAATTTCCTCAATATTCCAACCAATTAGAGAAAAATAGTGATGAATTGTTAGATGTGCAGCATGTTTTAGTGTATTGAAAGCAGTTGTATGTTGCAATTTGAAGCGTTCGAATGGACAATATTGGAAATATGGGTACATTTTTCTTACGGCGTTATAATAAAAGACACAAAATATAAGCTGATCAACTATCCTCCTTTACAGAGGACAGTCCTCCTTTTATAGGTTCTGTCCTTCGTCTAAAAGTCTCCTTCTTTTTTGTCCTCCTTTTAAATATTTTAAAACTGATGTGTTAATCTCTGTATTCAGAGATATACCAAACATATTAACAATATGTCGAAGACTGGTGTGAAACAAATATCACAGGGAATAACAATTTTCAATGGTACTTTTTGACTTGGCCTCAAGTAAAGTGGGCAGATATGGAAAATTACGTTGAGTTTTTATCGAAAGAAATGCCTGATATTAAAATCAATGACAATTCTCAGTTTGAAGTAGAAAGAAGACTTAATGTACATTTAAATTCTAATAAATTAGAACAATTAGAAATCCAACATGCTGAGAAATTGGTAAAATCTGGGTGAAATTACTTAAACCATTTCAAAAATGAATACATTCCTTATGAAAATGTAATTATTCTTGTTGAATTTACGTTGTGCTGCCCTAGAACTAATGCAGCAGTTCAAAGAGCTTTATTCAGTTGGTAATGATTTTTGTGTAGTGACTAGTGAGAAATCAAAATTGAATGTTTATATTTTAGCTACAGTGCTTACCGTAAAATTCAGTATGAAGGATGTTATTGCCGGAACTTTCCGATACCTTAGAATATGACATGTTGACAAAAAATATCATTCAATGGAAAAATACTATTTTAAGATAATAATTAAAAAGAATGTAAGCGTAATTAGCGTATTATTGTTTGAATTAATAAAACGTTTCATATATTTAAGTTGTAATTTGTTCTTAAATTTTTTGTCCTCCTTTCATTGTAAAAAATCTTACAAAATAATACTTTTTAAGAAAGAAGATTATTCCATGCGGAAGCGACCTAGAGGATTAAAAAAAACTTTACTTGAAAATAGGGAAATTACACACGACTTTACTTTAAATAAAAGCCTTAATTCACCACAAAATTTGAAGTAAAGGATTTTGACATCGAATAAGAATATGTGTCTACAAATTATGAGAGGATTACTGACTGATTGATTTGGACCAGGGATCATTCATTGTGACTTTTTAAAGAATTAGAAAAGGTATTAATTGGTGATATATAAGTCGGTTTCGCGTTTCAGAAAACAAAAATAGTATCTATATAAGACGACACACTTATAAAAAATTCAGCCCTCAGTACCTGAATTTCACAATGAAAAACCCGACGAAAGTGATGATATATAGGGCTGCATGTCTTCTCGTATTGTTGGAAAACTTCACATCGTGAGAAGAACAGTGAATACTGTAAAATAATACAGAATAATACAAAAAAAAATTTATACCAGCAGCGAGATATCTGTTTAGAGATACACTGTCTTTTCAGAAGATAATAATCCATATCCCCGCGCAAAAATGCAATCTAGAAATGGTTCGAAGACATGCATGAATTAAATGAGCCGACCAGGACAGTTTCCAGACTTTGTTCTATAAAGAACCTAAGCCATAAAATTGGTTATGATATTTTGAAGAAACAAAGCTTCAAGCAAACTTGGTTAATTGAACCTTTGATACTTTCTTTGATACTTTTCTTGTGAAATTGGACTACTCCATCTAAAAAAAATGTAGAGCCGTAATTAAAGCAAATGGCTGTTCCATAGAATATTGATCTTTAAGCATGTAACAATCATATAGTTTTCAAAATGCATGTTAAATGTATCGCACTTGTAATGTTTATACGTTATTCTATAACGCATAATATAATTTTCTAATTTGTATTATTCTGTACATACCGCATATGCTTGCGTTCAGTCAATAAACTTACGTAATAAACTTGAAACCAGTATGAAAAAATGCATCAGAATGAATGGAAATAGTTAAGATAACACGATAATTTCATAACGAAAAACTAAGTGCAACACAGAAATTATGCAAAAAAATAAGAGTCTTCAGAAGTTGTTACCCCAAATGTACATTTCCCATTTCTTTATAAAAATAGGTGCGCGTTATACGGTAAATATACAAAAAATAAAAAAAATAATAACTGAATTTTTTATATGGATAGATACAGGTAGATAATTTGTATATATTCAAACTTTTGGACAAATTCTAAACTTTTCTGGGAATGTAGGATTTTTTTTTTGGATATCTATAAAAAGGAAAGTCAAAAGCTTTTTAATCAAAATTATGAGCAATTTACGATGCACTAAACCTGGTTTTAAAACTCACCACTTTAAAATATATTTTATAAATTAAAGCTGTTGAGAGAACTGTCATCAATTTGTTAAATATAAATCAAATGTTATACTTAGTTTAATCGGACTGATCTCTTTTATTTTAATATAGTATAGTAGTCAGTTACTAGAGATACCTAGATAACTAATGTTTTTGGAGAAAATTTTGAAAAAGGCTTAATGCAAGTTTTAATGAACATTACTTGTTTTAACAATTATAACATCACAAAACGATAATTACACACATGTCCATAAATTAAGGATAATGAAGTTCAGGAAAAGAAAGAGACAGAAGCGAAACAAATTTGACTTATTTGTAAAGTCTATTTATTAAACAAAAGTTAAAAAGCAAAAGAAATGCTTTATGTTTGACATAATTAATAAAAATTGCGATTTTTACTCCCTGGAGCAAATTTCAAAAAAGAACCTATTTACAAAAAACAGTATAAAATGGTTAGTATGATGGTTAATACGGAGTATGTCTCCCGGACGATGCAATACAGACCTTACAACGCCTAGACATGCTGAGTATCAAATTATGAATCTGATCTTGGGGAACATTACACCACTCATCAAGCGATGCCCTCTGAAGTTCCGGTAGACAGGTGGGAGGGGGTTGACGGGCTGCAATTCGTCGGCCAAGCATATCCCACACATGCTCTATTGGATTCAAGTCCGGTGAGTATGCTGGCCAATCCATACGGTGATATCCTCCGATTGAAGGTAGTCATCTACAATGTTTGCATGGTGAGGATGGGCGTTGTCATCCATAAACAGAAATTCAGCACCCGTGGTGCGCCGAAACAAACGTACATGTTGTTCCAGAATGACATCCCGATGTATGTGGCCTGTCATCGTTACACCCTAAACATGCAGGTCAGTTCTGGAACCAAGAATAATTCCTCCCAAAACGCGAGCCATCCTGCACCACCGTAACGGTGTCGTTCAATGGTGTTCTCTTGGTGGTAACGGGAACCTGGCGCTCTTTACATACTAAAGTCCGGCGAGAATCCAACTGAAAACTAAACTTGGACTCGTCGGGAAACATCACGCAAGACCACTGTTGTGGTGTCCACAATGCATGATCTCTACTCCAGGTTAATCGCAGGTGACGGTGAGTTGCGGTAAGTGGAACACATCTGACAAGCCTACGAGCATTTAGACCAATGTGCCCTAAGTGTCTGTACACGGTCAGCGTTGTGAAACTGCGTACCAGTCGCTGAAGAGAGCTGACGAAACAGGTCTGATGCTGTGCTCCGTCTGTTTCTTTTGGCATTAACTGCCAAATATCGTTCCTCATTCGGCATTGTAACTCGGTGGCGACCTGTGCTGTAACATCTACTCACATTACCATCATCTTGAAATCGTTGCCAAAGTCTGGAGATGACAATCTGGGCGATTCCAAGTTCCTCGGATATTTCCAGCTGGGTAAGTTCACATTCCAGTCGTCCAATAATTCTACCACGTAAAAAATCACCCAAACGCTTCCTTTGTGCCATAACTATGCGGTTATTGCTCTGAAAGGCTTTTAAAGCGCTTGTGAACAATTTTACTTATCTTACTTCTGCGGGAATTTATTCGGGCACTTGGGTTCGAAGAACCCTTAATCCCGTATCTCTGGCAAATATCTCTTTAATGACACGGCTGATCGTTGAGTTTTCATGTTTGGTAGTAGATCATTGCAATTGGACGAGCGGCGGCAGGCCAGTAGGCAGAGCTTCGAGGCATGGATCTTGACATCACGGAAAGTTTTCAGTGAGGAATCTGAGTGGAAGAGCGAGTCTTCCTATTGCCTGTTGAAAAGTGAGGATAATGGTGCAGGAAAAATGGCTGCCCATGTGGGGGGGTGAGTGTGAGTGGTTTAACAATTTTACTTCTTTGCCACCTTTCCTTATATACCCCTCCCTTACACTCTCGTCATTGTGACGTACTATCCGCACCATCTGGTGGTTTCCTGTAATTTGCATATTCTTCTTCATGATGTGTGATAATTCTACAGGTGAAATTTTTATTTTAGAGTTCAAATTCTGAGTGATTCTGAATTATCCTTAATATATGGACATGCGTGTACTAAGCAAAATTGTAATAATTTTTTTCTCCCTTATTTTCATATAAAAGTGCTTCTGACAGATATAAGTCTGAATTTCTTTATGTGTGTGAAAGTCTGAAGAATGTCTGCTGTTTTCGTGAAACTTCTTTGAATTTCAGGAGGACAACAAGCTATCCTTGCTTTGAAAAATGTCCCAAAAACTTGTTATTGGAAAGAGGATATAATTAAAAGTGAACTTCAGCACCAGTTCTTTTTAATACAAATAATTGAGAAGTAAATTATCTTTGATTAAAGTAATACTGTAATTTTTTCCTTATAATCTTAATATATCAAGACATAAATAATATAGAAAAGTGTGCGTTTACAAAGCGTTTCTCAAACAGTAAGAGAAGGAATGACAATCATACGTGGGGGTCGCTAGCATATTGAAAACTCGAAAACAAAAGATTTAAAATAATTTTCAAGTTACTGAAAGAAAGCAAAACAAAATACATTCTGACATAAAAAAAATAATCTATATATTTACATTGATATAAGATAAGCATAAATGTATCAGTATGGCTAAAAGTATTTGATAATTAGTTTATTAATAATATTAGTTAAAAACAAGTTTAGTAATTACTAGAGACTTCCATGAGCTTGCCATTTACAAAATATAATACTTCTCTTGATTTGTAGTTCATAATCAAAGTCACATTATTGCTTTAACGTCGAAGTGCATTATGATTGCATTCAATACATAGTTATTGAATGAGGGAGATACGATGAAAATTATGACTGAAAATTGGGTTACAAATATTGAAGGTTTTAGAAGCACTGCACTAGCCGATATGTAAGGAGTTTTTTTAAAGCAACTCCTTCTCTAAATTAGAGAGAAATTTGAATTTGAATTTATTTACTCTCCATTTGTGTATGTGGACAGTAAAATAAGTTTAAGAGGTCTCAGGGGTGTTAAATTTCTCTAGAGGTCTGAAAATATAAACGATTTTCAAACGTGTATTATTCTTTTAAATTTAAATTAAATGATTCGAATCTTTTACGTATTATTTAAAATAGAATGGGGCTTCAGAAAAGTATAAAATGTTTAAAATATAATAATAATTTTAAAAGTCATAAACATGAAAATTCTATAATAAATATTAAGTATTTTTTGCTTTGCGCACGCTATTTTCTAAAATATTAGCCTCTGATGTATAAAATTTTATAGAATTATACAATGCATCATAGTCTTTAAACCCTACCTAATTTTAGTATTATATATCTTTTGTATTTCAAAATATTTGTAAAACATTGAAATTTTTTAAATATTTTTTTAAAAATGCATAATTTTTTTTATTTATTAATATGTAAGTTATTATTCTATTTATATAAAATTAGCTACAAAGTTTAAAGAATACATTTGTCTTTATAAATCAACTTATAGCTAGTAATTAACCCTACTTTTTAAGAAAATAGCATGCGTGACGTAAAACTTTATAAATATTTCTTATAGAAAAGTTTCTTATTTTCATATGCTTATAATTTTTAAAATTATAATTATATTTTAAACATTTTATACTTTTTTGAAGCCCCATTCCTTTATAAGTAATGTGTAAAAGATTCGAATTATTTAACTTAAATTTAAAGAAATTATACCTGTTTGAAAATTGTTTATATTTTCAGACCTCCAGAGAAATTAAACACCCCTGTGACCCCTTAAATATTTCGCTCATTGTAACTAACTTCCCCCTGAATAACAAAATTTACTATTGAATTCATACTTTGTCTTAAAAAAATTATTTAAAAAAAATTGTCTCAAAATATTGATGGGGAATAAAAGTTAGTCAGATTTGTTTTCCCACGAGCATATATTTGGATGCCTATTTATCAACTTCGTAATACTCATTGGTAAAATCTTTTCATGAACTCTCTAAAAGGAATTATTACAATGTCCATGATTGAATGTAACTTAAGTGCCTCGTATTTTAAAAAATTGTCACTTATTTTGCTTCTTTAATATTTTCCTTTACCAAAAAAGCAAAATAGATTCCTATTTAGATTACGATTATAAACAAAATAACGTCTCTTAGCTTATTGAAGCAATCTCATTGGAATTTCATTCGAGTTTCTATCAATGCGATTGATTCAAGAAGCTTTAAAAAGAAGATAGAGCAAGTATTTTAATAAGGTAATGCGAGGAACGAAATTAGATAATAGAATCGGCCTTAGAATCTGAAGCAAAAAAATGATTATAAAACGGTTTGTTTATTTTTCATGAGTCCTTTTTTCAAAGGTGAAAATTACAAGAAGAAATCGACGACTAGAACTTATCGTTGAGTTAATAGAAAAAAAATTAAAAAAATTAATCTTACAACAAGCCGCTGACCAATTAATTTATCAAAAAAAGTATTCTAATTTTATTTCGCACGCGAATTGTTTTTTTTTCCCTTTCCAAAACAGTTCCTTAAATTCTGCGAATGTTTAGCTAAAATGGATAAAGATGCTTTGATGTAACTCATTAGAATGTTTTTCTTTTTTCCTTCATTTTCAGAATAATTTATCAAAAGTAAGCTTTCCTTTCAGAAAACTTCCTTCAAATGTTTTCACAAGCGTCACTAGTCGAAATCAACTTACGTATATTCTCTAACGGAAGTATAAGATTTAAAGATTAGAACTTCTGCTGATGTCATGCTAGGAAGATATTGCATTTTGAAGATGAAAACTGTAATATCATTCCAAAATTATTGGGTATAAAAATGTCACTATGTCATTTCAGAATTGATATTAAATGATGTTTCTATAAAATGTTATAAATTGCTTCTCGCTGAAAATATTTGGATCGACATTTTCTAGCTGTTATGATACAAAAATATTTAAAATTTCAATAAACGATAACTGTAGTTGTAAGTGATTACAAGATTCCTTATTTATTTATTTATTTTTAGTTCATGGATCACTGATATTACTGTTACTCAAAATATTTTAATTTACTAAGTATTCAAAGTGAACTTAAACTGTAAAGTTGGTGGTTGCATTAATTAATTCAATTCTATTTCTTGTAAGGAATTCGACTAATTATGAATTTAGTAGAGAAGGGTTTAAATACGTTTTTTTATGTTTAACATCTTTCCTCTCGCTTGCTGGATATTTGTTGGAGTGATTTCGTGAAAAGGGACGAAAATGAGTACCAGGAAGTGACGTAAGCGTGCGCTATTTGACTTGACCAATGAGAGCACCAGTTTTAACTAATGCCGCGCCAATCTGGATGGGGTTCTGGTCTTTTAAAAACAAACTATCACTCCCTTCCCATGATTTTGAGAGAGCTCGGTAGGTCCTGTTACTCCATTCACTACATGACAGAACACAATCGCTTTCAGATCCCCACACTCTCCACTATTTGTACTGGCAATCTTTAAAATCTTAATTATCTTAAACTATCTTAAAATACTTAAAAATTAAAAAAGGGCAAATTATCATTTAAATGTCACTCCCCAATGTTTGACTGATAGAAGATTAAGATTTCTTCGGAAATCAGGCGCTTCATTAAGCATTCAACACCTGTGAGGAAGCGCGCGCAATCCTCTCGTTATTTTCGCGAATACTGTTAACTCTTTTAATGTAATTGCAACTGTGATCCTTTTTTTAATGTTGTTTAGTTTGAATTTGAAGCCCACATGAAATAAAGTTGAACTGAGCTAATTGAAGTTATAATTCTTTGATTACAGTCTTTACTAGGCTCAAATTCTTATTCAGGATAAACTTAATTATTAATAATTATATTTACTGTTATGCGTCTGTCAAAGTTCAACATTCTTAATAAAATACGAGTAAATAATATGGAATTATTCGAATACATATTTTAGTGTGTATCTTTTTCATACTTTCAGGTTAGTTCCTGTCGCTGTCAATATAATATTTTTAATTGTGATTAAAAAGTTTTCTCGATTATAAATTAAACATTTACCAAGCTAATTAAATTTCCTTGATTTTGTGATTTATAGAGATGGGTAAATCCAGAGCAGAATATATGCGAAATTCAACTCTAGTAGTTTTTTTTATATTGTTAAAGCTAGCATTTCAAAAGATTCGAATTCTAAAACTCGATTTCGTTTTCTTACTCCACTTCGCAAATACCAGCAAGTCTTATTCAAGAAAAACTTAGATCCTTACGGGCTTGATGTGTAACATCTTTCCTCTAGCTTACCGAATATTTGTAGGAGTGATTTTTGTGAAAAGGGACAATAAGCAAAAAACAAAAAAACGGGAAGACAAATTAAAAACTGAAGGAGTACAGCCGAAAAAAATTTGCACATAAATAAATATTTTTGGTAAAAAATCGAATTACTCCTAAATAAAATTGTTATTAAAGATATAATTATTCGTCAGAAAATTATTTCCAATCATACTCGATTTAAAACTCAACTCAATCTCACTCAATCCAATCACAATCAAAATCATGGCAAGCGAGTGATAGTTTGTTTTTAAGAGTAGAACCATCTTCGGTTTATGGTAAAAGTACAAAATGCAGGAATTTTTTAATTTTTTTAACCGTTTGATTCGGGGAAATGTATGTGGCCACCGAAATTCCTGTTTGCCCATTTTCAAGCCTATTGTATCCACTCTTCCCCAAATTGAACAAAAATAAATATTTTTGATAAAAAATTACATTATTCCTTGTGTTAATAAATAAAATTTTCATTAAATATATAATAATTCGGAAGAAAATTATTTCCAATCATACTCGATTTATTTTATTCAAGATTTAAGTTACTATTGCATATATACCACGATAGCATCCCAGATGTTACACATCATATGCGACTACTGTAAGGTTCGTTTCTTTTTTTCTTTTTTTTTTCAAATTACACTCAAACTTGATAAGCAAAAAATTAAGAACGTCAAAAAATAAGGAGAATGTCTTGTATCTGGTACTGAACAATCCTGGTACTAGTATCCAGACTATCGCCATTCATGTCAGGATTTCCCAAATGACAGTCTAGTGGATCCTGCATACTAAGGACGCGCACTCCTATCACCTAGACATGAATTTTGTTCTTTTAATGTTCTTTTTTTTAAATTTTTTTGTTCTAAGATAATAAATATATTTTCTCCTCTTATTATATCCTTGTGTTATGTGCCATTACCACCGATACAGGAAAGTGTTTCCGACTATGCATTTGGGGGCTCACCTTCTTTAGGTGAGCACGGGAGTCACAATCCCGAGGTACCCTAGTGATCTTTTCCTTTTCCCAAGGGGTTTACTATCTTTGGTAAACACGGGTCTCACGAACCTGGGGTACCCTAGTGATCCTTCTCTATTTTCGACCCTTCTTCTTGTCATTCAATTTATCCTTTCTTTCTTTTCCCGTCTAGATCACAGATGTTCACAAATGTTTGGCGCAGTATAGCCAGATTTGGCTCTTGCGCCATAAAATCTCACATTCACTCACTCACTCACTCACCCAACCATTCATATCTATGTGATTTTCCACCATTTAGGTGTATTCTATCACCCCTGAAAGTTTGTATCCGTGGTACCGATACACCTGTATACATATTCTTAGAAAAACTAACTACTTGTACGACATTATAAACTTGGAGCATACTGATCAAATAAACAAACTAAGAGCAAATCCAAAGCAACTGTAGTCCATTTTTAAGGCACAAGTTTTTTTATTTGATATTTCCTTTTTAGAAAGTTACCTTCGATTTCTTAAAGTAACAGATTCGTTAAAATATAGAAGATCTTACACAAGAATGAAAATTAAACAAGGAATAATATTTTATCATACTTTAACCACTTAACTTCTGAATAAAAGTTACGCGTGATTCGCTCCACAGCGCCACCGTTTTTCACATAGGCGTGCGTATGTAGTGTACTGAGAGGAAAAGAAAAAAGACACAAATAAACAAATGTTTCTCTAAAATAAGTAAATCCTTCGCAAACACTGTCAATGTTATTTTAGTGCATTCCAAAGCCTCCGGATTAGTTTTACTTGTAACAACGCCAAGAAAATAAAATATTTAGAAAAGACGTATATATACGTCCGGGCACTTAAGGAACCAGTTGAGCAAGATGGATATATACACCGGCCACATGTAAGGGGTTGAGAAGTAGGGTAATGGGCTATAAGAATAAGAAAATTAAACGAATAAGGAACAATAATCATGACATTTCAGATTTGTTTATTTAATATGTCACGGTTATTTTCAATTTTCGAAGCCAGTAATGCGGGAGTGGAAGCAAGAGTTCGAGTTTGGATTTCACCAACATCCATTGTGCAGAACAAGGAGGACGTATGTCGATGTATGACACAGGACCTCAAAATTCTAGTTAAATTAAGAAAAGCGAAATACAAGCCCTCATTTATTATCTTTTTAATATGACCTTGACGCAGAAATTGAAGAACCGCACAATTACAATAATTATGTTGTTCCAGTGAATGTCGTTTACTCAAACCACAAAACTCTCCTTTTACTTTTATATTGGTACGAAATATAATGTATTTCTCACCTAATGGGATCATTAAGTTTTCAAGAAGCAAATAACTTTTAAGCAATGATCTCTCTGTTACATAAGGCTGTCGATAATTACATACATTTTTAATTTGTTTCTAGTTTCTTGTTATGAGAGAAAACTCTGATTAAATCTATATTGCTTTTGTCAAATTCTAAATCTTTTACGTTAGCGTTATTCTTAATTATTGTTTTCGGATAGTCTCAATCTTCAGGTATCAATTAATAGTCAACTCACGATAATGTATGGTATTCATATAAAATTAGATACAATTGAATATTTCAGTTTGAGACAGACACGCTAAGAACATTTTTTTAACTTTTATTTCTCATTCATTATCAAATGGCATTAGACTTTGTTCTAGTTGTATTATTTTATATGCAGGGTGATTATAATTAATGCTCATCTATCTATTCAAATGCTGTAAGAAATAAATCATTGTTCAGAATAACTTCAGATCTGAACTGAATACCCTTGAAGAAGGGGAAAAGATATGGCATAGGAAAAAAATCAATTGCGTTTTCACTTTGATTTTCCATGCGGTGTTTCACCCAATAACAATTAAAAGCAGATTTTTCCTATCCTATATAGTATGACTTGGAAATGGTTTTATCTGTGAAATAACCGAAACAATCATGCACATTGAATAGTATCGTTGGTTTAAGATTAACTCATACCAAAGACATTGTAATTCGATTCAAAATGCCATTTGTAGCAGTATCCAATTTTGATAAGACGTTTACAGCGCTATTAATTGGTACACTTTAAAACATTTTCTTGTGCCATATTGTTTCTCCCTTTTCAAGTGTATTTAGTTCGTATTTGAAGGCATTCTGGTCAGTGGTTCTTTTCTAAAGCATTTTGAATGTGGGACTTTAATTATAATCACCTTATACTCACTATTCAAGTAAAAGTTTCAGGCAAATGAGATTTGTTACTTGTATAAAGTTGCATAGTAGTTTTTTATACATAAATTAATAATGAAATCAAGAAAATGTCCTACAGAAGATAAAGTGATAGTCCATGATGTTTAAGACGTTAAAAATTGTCTTGATTTCAACAACAAAGCAATAAGAAAAAACTAGATTAGTAGAATTGCCTCAAAGAAAATAGTTACATTGTGTGGTACGATATTATGAGACCCTTTTCAAACGCCATATTCGTTTCATTTATTAGTTCTTCTGTCGAAGGAGATTAACATTGCGTGTTCAGAGGTATTGGACACTGGAACAATTGTGTGGATGCAGGCGAACAATACTTTGAAGGGTAATAAGATTAAATTACTGTTATATTTTTTAATAATTTGTAATTAACCTATTAGGAAAACATTTTGACCCTACCTCGCAAGTTTATCGAATTTAATCGCAATGAAATGCTCATGAAAAGGAAACATATTTTTAGCTACTAGCTATCTTCATTTGTGGAAACTGAATATTTTAAAAATTTATTGACTATATAAGCACTTTTAGTTTTGCAAAATGTCTGTAAGATGCTTTCTATATATAGTCATGATAAAATTAAACTATTTTTATATTCTTCCCTTTCTATAAACACACTTAACCTTTTAAACATTGAGTATTCAAAAAGAGTAGGGATTTTTAGGAATTCGGTAAATAAGATTTTTAATGACATAAATAAAAATTTTAGCTTTGTTAATACTATAACGACCACACAATGCAATTAATATTATTTAAATATAAGCAATGTACAGATTCAGCTTAAGCTCTGGAATTGTTGAAAATATCTCCGAGATACATAAGTCATTATATTTCTCACGCGCATGCGTATATATACATGTCAAAATGTTTACCACATTTCAAAAACTGCGTGTGTCTGAACAATAAGTTTTAAATATATGTTCAGCCCTCAGGTTGTATTGATATTTAGGAACGTATATAAATATATAAAATATTTCTAATATAGTATAAATATTTAGTATTATTGAAAACAGATTTCATATATGAAAATTCTTAGATAACTTGTTTCAGCGCTGTCAATAAAGGAGTGTTTAAATTTCATTTTTTTATACATTAAGAACTAAAACCATGAACAATATCCTTTATTTAGGCGAAAAATAATTTTAAAAGCTTATAATTTCTTTTTTTTTTAAATATCATCTAAAAAATATGCAAGGTATGACACAAAGTAATCTTATGTAAAATATTCTTCAAAAAAAATTTGAAAACCCAATAATCTGCTGCTGTGCAGAAAATGCATTTTAAAGTATGTAAAAATCTGCAACGGAAAGATGAGCTACATTATTGCGTAATAATTTATTCATTCAAAAAGCTTTTACTTAAACTTTCTCAAAAGCATTACAGATCCCTGAAGAATCTACAAAATATAAATTTATATTATGTTTATCAGAAATTTGACTATATATATATATCTCCTTTTACTACTTATATGCATATATTCACTGGCATATATACACAGGTGTTCAAAATTAAGAGAATTTTTAGACTTTGTCGATTATTTCTAGAACTACTGCACATATATGAATAACATTTGGTATGTATATAGGGCTGATATAATGTAAATAATAATAACGAATAATAATAATTCAACGGTTAAAATATACACGCATGATCGTGCATAACAATCATCCAAGTCGGAAGGTATGAAACAGTAATTACAGAATATAACTAAAAAAAATGTATAATATGGCCCCTTCTTTCGGATAAACATGCCTCAAACTGTGGTTTTTTACAGTAAATAAGGGAATTTACGAGATCCTGTGGTTATTAATCCCACTCATTCGGCAACTCTGTTTCCAAGCCTCGGATGATTCTCAGAAGGAAGTTTCGATTTGCAACTACCCTCCCCGTAATATCATGCTCTATACCAGAGGTTCTCAAACTTTTTTGTCTCGTTGACCCCTTGCCATGTTTTTTGCCTTTGGGTAGACTCCTTCTTACCTAATTTTAAATTTTTGTACTTTTATCAACTTCAATGGATTTTTGACAGCTAGTATATAAATATTTACTTTAAAAGATTTAACTTTTGTGAAATATAGTGTTTAAAGTTTAAGAAACACGTGTTAATTTAAAAAAAATTAAAATTTAATAATTCATAATATAACAGTTAAGTAAAATAACTGAGCAACAAACAAAAATGTTTTTATTTTTAATGGGAGGTATGAATCTGGCCCTTCAATAACAAATTTTCACATTTGGCATCAATCTTGGCGAGTTTTACCCTAAATCTCTTCGGTTCCATAATCAGGATTCTTTCTTTTAATGCAAAAATTGTTGACATCCGTTTCTAAACTTTACTTTAATATCGTCTCTCGTTAGTGCCTATACCAATCAATTCCTCCTGAAATATGATATTTATTTTCGTCAATGTGACCATATGATTCATTGATTCCTGTGGTATTACAATGATCAAAGCATTCTCCAACCCAAATTTCGAAATCTGAATAGAGGGAATTTAAATGTTGAACGTATTTTAAAGCGACTTCTTCCTAGAGGATTGTCTGTGACAAAATGAGAAACTGGAAAATTGGTGCGATGTCCAATATTATACTCCTTTAACTTAATTGTGGTAAAAGAATTCGAAACGATGGTTCTCTTTTTAATAAAATATATGCTTCTTTTAATAAAATATAATTGCAAATCAGCCTCATTAAATTTAGTAAATAAATCTATTAAAAAAATAAAATCTGGTTTCCACTTGACAACATTTTCTTTTAAAATTAAAGTCACATATGGTTTAATGAGATCCCCTATTGTATACCCATTTACACCTCATGGATCCCTAAATTATTTTTTTACTGATGTGGATCCCTTGGAAGCCGCCATAGACCCCTGGGTGTCTATATAGACCACTTTAGGAATCACTGCTCTATGCGTATAATGTCTGAAGTTTTAACTGACCAATCCATTTGGTGAATATCTTCACTTTCCAGAAATGTATTGACCAGATGAACTCCATCTGCCTCGCATTATAATCCATTAAAATAAAATCAGGGTCAACTGCACCCGAGATGACGAGTTAGACATCATTCCCATACCTGACAGCAGTTCAGTGCCTCTTGTAAACAGTAGAGGTGTCTATGGCCATCCAACGTGATACCTGCCCAGCCAATCAAGCCTCTACTATCGTAATGGTTGATTTCTCGGACAATGGAGGGCAGGTATGTGGGTCCCTGTTCTCTTCATATATTCTCGCCGTACTTTCATATGGAGAGAACTAGAGATATACTACCTGCCTTTATATTAACTATTTTTTTGTCGTATTCTGCAACTGCTGCTTTACACTTTCTGATTTCTATGAGCATTATGCACGATCATGCGCGTGTATTATAACTGTTGATTGGATAGTTTCTCCGCAATATATCAGCCCTATATATACACCAAGTTTCATTAAAATCTGTCCAGTGGTTCTAGAGATAATTGATAAAATCTAAAAATTCTCTATTTGAAAACAACTTATACACATTCGCTGTTCTTTTTTGCTCTGCAGAAACTTTCTTAAAATTATTAGTATGTATATGGAAAATTCACTTAATTAAAAATCCTCTTACTCGGGACTTACTCTTACTTTCTTTCAAACCTTAAATTTAAGTTAAATAACGAGAAAAAAAACCATAATTTTTTGTGTAAATATTTCTATGCTATTGACATTTCACAAATAATCCACAAACACATAAATAATATTTAATCATTTATAAGAGACATTAGTTTTATCATTACATATATTCAGAGCTTATGTTACCTGGAAACTGTAATATTCCCAGACAACTTCTGACAATAGTTGCGAAAGCTTTCTCGTAAATTAAATAAAATTATTACTAGAGGGCTATTAAATATGACTTCCTATTATACCTTGGGAGAATTCTACTTGTTATGCCTCAAACAAAAGTACATAATAGTAATGACAAACTTTTTAAGAAGTAGGGCAGTTGAAAAATGGTTTGAGAGAATCAATATAACTTTTTATGGATTGTAATAACTTTAAAAAAAATAGTACATTTTGTTAGAAATTTATGCAAATAGTACTATTTTATAAGAAAAATGTTGGATAAATGAAGCTGAGATTCTATTTTTCTTGTATTTAAGTTTTTTTAAATTATAATAGTTGTCGACCAAATACATGGCTTGCACTGAGTCATGTTTTGTCAGTTCCCACTAAAAAATTGGAGAGTATAATTATTTTGAAGTTGTTGACTGTTTTCCTTATTTAAGCTCTGAAATTAACAATAGGAATGATTGTTCTGTGAATGTAGGGTTTTATGGCGCAAGAGCCAATTTTGGCTAAGCTGCGCCAAACAACTTTTTAAGTATTAAACATATGTGGTCTAGACGAGAAAGGAAGTAAACAGGAAAATGAATGACAAGAAGTAGGGTCGAAAATAGAGAAGGATCACTAGGGTACCCTGGGGTCGTGACACCCGTGTTTACCAAGGACAGTAGACCCCTTGGGAAAAGGAAAGATCACAAGGGTACCTCGAGATTGTGACACCCGTACTCACCTAAAGACGGTGATTTCCCTGAGGGGGAATGATTGTTCTATTGAAATCCAAAAGAGAATTACTATAGTTTATAATTGTCTTAAAGCTACACAATATGCTGAAAATTTCAAAAATACCGATATTCTTTATTTATTTTATTTTATTTACTTACATTTTCTTACAGAAAGCTTGCCACCAAATTTCAAATCTAATAATCTGATAGTTCATGTTAGAGAGAGCTGGTAAGTGAAGCTTTTGTGATATATGTCAGTTATTTCTGCATTTAAGTTTAGGTGAGAAACTCGACCAATCATTGAGTAGTTAGGAGCTGGTATCAAGTGAAGCTTTAGGTTTGAAAGTAAAAAATGTAATTGGCTGACATGACCGTTTGAGGTTCAGTTCACGCTTTCTGTACATTTCGAATATCTTATACGGTTTACCGACTGTTGAAGTCGAAACTCGACCAATCAACTCTTTTAATGTAAATAATATTTTGTTAGGTGAAACTCGAGCATTGAGTAGATCGAATGCTGTAAAATGGAGAGACTTTAGGTTTGAAAGTAAAAAATAAGTAATTACAGCTTTCATTAACCGTTTGGGTTCCAAGCAGCCCGATCACGCTGTTGAGAGTTTATGTCGAGAAACCCAGTACATTTCGAATATCTTGGACAACATACGGTACGTTACCGACTGTTGAAGTCGTGCGCTCAGATTTACTGAAGCAAGTACATTACACAACTCTTTTAATGTAAATAATACAGTGTCTTTAAATATAAACAAGGTATCATTAATATATTGTGAAATACAATAGGTATAAAAAGCTTTCCAAATCAATACATTTAAACAATACTATAGCTAGCATGGAGCGCAATGCGATTGCAAGATTCATCGGTCTTTGTATAAATTAACAATATCGTCAATGAGTTGTTGAGGCATTGCTGTATTTCTTGACAAAAATAAAACAAGCGCGCTAGAAAATAAGCGCTGATTGAGATCCGGAGATCATTTTACGTTCAATACTCATACTGAGTAAGCGCAGTTGCGCTGTTTGGGATTGTCGTCCATGAAAAGGAACTGCAGATTCATAGCGCCTCTAAAGTTTCTCGTTACAATAACGGGTCCCTGCGACTCAAATGGTTAAACTGATGCCTCCCCGAGAACACCGCGACCTCCAAAGTAAAATGGATGAATCTGCTCTCTCCAGAAGTATGCGATGAAGTTCACGTATATTTCTTTCGTCCCCATTATTCTTGTCGGTGTTCCGGCACCACAGAGCTTGTTTTGAATTTACACACCTACATATTACCACCGTGCAGTCTTCTGGCCACGGTAAAAATGGATTTGTTACAATAGATTGCCGCCTGCTTTTTAAGACATTTAACGGGTGGGGTTCCTCATCATTATTAACTGCTTATTATTCTTACAATATTCACTGCGGCCTTCCTCCAACTTCTCAATGTCGACCTAAAAATCCAGATGTCACTAACAGATTGATTATTCGCCATTTCTTACAGCAAGTTAATATACCGTACATCACCTTACTTAATCTCCTGATTGGTCTTTCTGTCCGCTCTGCCTCTTCGTTCAGCTGATTAATATCATTGTAATTTTTACAAATATAGCTAATGAACATTTAAATGTTATTAGGTACTTTTCTGTTTCCCTGGTGCAAATCTCGTCATGCAGGCTCACAACACGCAATATATAATTGTATATTATAAGTGTTAGTTCTCATTGGTTTTTAATCTAATTTTGATGTTCCGGTGGAACGGAAACGTACCTTTTATTTAAATGATGAAGGTATAGCTGCAAGAATTTTTTCATTTCAAAAATTTAATAAATGCTATATTTCTTGTAGAAACATACTAATGTTTAATTCAGAGAAAACGTCACGTCCAAAAGTATTCAAGGAACGGTATTAAAATTAATATTTTGTTAACCTGGAAAAAATTCGTAAAAGAAGAAAATTTTAGGAATTACTGTAACTTGTTATTAATTAATACATATAAGCATCTTAAAAGAAAATATCTCTGATTCTTCATCATGATACAAACGGAACTCTTCGCCTTTAAATTTTTAACTCTGCATGACAAATGATTCTTAAAAATCATAACTAATATTATCCTTTCTTTTAGGAAAGATTGTAGCATTGTTCGCTGATGGTTCTCAAAAATTTACAGTTGAAACTTAGAAATTCTGTCATTATTTTGAAACATTAAATATATGATAAAACATTAAAAATATTTATATTTACCCATCTCTTCACTATTCGCAGAGTCTTACAAGGAGAGGGCACGACTAAGAGGAAATTCATTTGGGGTCGAGACTTGGTGTAATAGTAGGACTTCTTTAGGGTGTTCAACCCTCAATGTAATTCCGCCGAATGGCCAGTCAATTTGGAGAAAAAAGCCTTTGAAATTCATGCTTAGCTTTTATACAATTAAATTTCAATTTCCTCCAAAAATTTCGAAGCTTGGTTGATATATCGTCTCCATACTATGCGCGAGGTCTGGGTTCGATTCATCGGTCAATTTTTTTTTCATTTCATCTAATTATTTTTAAAATTAAATAAACTTATTTATGTCAAAGGTTTGTTAAATATTACATTACATTTTATGCAATCATTTTGTATTTTATGAAGTGAAAAGAGTTAAATAAATTTATTATTTAAATTATTATTATTAAAATTATTTAAAATTATTATTAATAAAACCATTTAAAATAAATATTAACTAAAATTTTTAGTAATTAAAACTACTTAAAATAACTGTTACTATTTAAAATAATTTTTTAAAAAATAATTTTTAATTAAAATTATTTAAGATATATTTATTTAAAATAATTAATAATTAAAACTAATTAATAAGAATTATTATTAAAATTAATTATTTATTATTATAAGTATTAATTTATTTTTAAACTATTAATTTATTTTTTTTAAATTACTAATTTATTTTTTTAAATTTTTAATTTATTTTTAAATTATTAATTTATGTTTTAAATTATTAATTTATTTATTGAAATGATTATAATTTATTATTAAAATTATTAATTTATTTATTGAAATGATTATAATTAATTATTAAAATCATGATTAATTTATTATTAAAGTTATTATTAATTTATTATTAAAGTTATTAGTTTATTATTAAAATTATTAATTTATTATTAAAATTATTAATGTTTTATTAAAATTATTATTAATTGATTATTTAATTTATCATTTATTATTGAAATAATTATTAATTTTTTTAAAAAATATTCAAATAAAATTTGTAAAATTACTTAAATTTATTTAAAAAGGACTTTTTAAATGTTTTATAAAATTATAAAATAATTAAATTAATAATATATAAAAAATTATTATATTATTTATAAAATGATTAACTTAATAATACAATATAATTTATAAATTATTTTATATTATATATAATATTTTATTAATAGTATATTTCATTTCACATTATAAAACTATTTGTAACTAATTTTTATGTATAATATCATTTAATATTTATTATATATTTTATTATAAATGTTATTTATTAATATAAAAATATATTTATAAAAATTAATATAAATATTTATATAGTTACGGTATTTTTTTTTACTTTATAAAATACAAAATAATTACATAAAATATTTAATATTTAATAAACCTTTCATTAATAAGTTTATTTAATTTTAAAAATAATTAAATGAAACGAAAAAAAAATATTTTGATGAATCGAACCCATACCTCGCGCATAGTATGCAGACAATAAATCAACCAAGCTGCGAAATCGTTGGAGGAAATTGAAATTTAATTGTATAAAACTGAGCATGAATTTCGAAGACTTTTTTTTCTCCATATTCACTGGCCATTCGGCGGAATTACATTGAGGATTGAACGCCCAAAAGGAGTACTAGTATTACACCAAGTTTCGTTCCAAAATGAATTTCCTTGGTCGTGCCCTCTCCTAGCTAGTAAAAATAGAATATTCTGTCTTTATTTTATTTTTTTTCCTGAAAAAAATACTTTTCTCTCCCAAATGCATTCTCAGAATTGCCATATTATCTATTCGTGCATACACATATGTAATTCACTGAATGAAAACTTTTTTTTCTTTACTTTGGTTTTATGACTAGATTTTCGGTAAAATATTTAATTGGTTCATATACCTCAAAAATTTCATAAATACATTTAAAGCTTGTATAGTTTAAATTAATGAATGCCTCGATTTCGGAAATACTCAAGTCACTTAGTCTTTTTTCAATAACATAATTTTATTTTGTTTCAGAAACATATTCTTTCAGTTTAAGAATTAATGTAAATTTCATGTTCTTATCTTTACAAATTACACAAAAAATATCGCATTTGCTCAAATCATAAATCATTCTTATCATAGCAATCGCAAATGATTTTAATTCTGGTTAAAAAAATATAATTTCTTAATTTTATAAAGGAGAATCTATTGCGTTTAAAAAATAAAATTTGCTGATTCAGAACTTTAAAATTCTTTTTAACCTTTGTCATTACTTTTAATGCAAATATTTCATTCCATCCTCTGTTTTAAATGGATAATAAATGATATCATTTATAGCATTGATGTTTAATAAATTAAATGCATTTTTAAATCAGATTTTTTTTATCTCTTTTATATACTAATCTCAAGTGAGACAGGAACACAAAAAAAGTGAAACATCATAAAAAGCAGCAAAAACATATCGCTTGTATGAAATGTAACGTTTAATGAAAACCAAATTTTTACTACATATTTGATAATATGTTGTGTTAATGTCTTCAGATTTTTGCAGAGATTTCTAAGAATTGGTTTTGATATGTAGTGAGTTAATAATATAGAAGTACAAATAGGACAATTCTTAAGAACTAGAGACAAAAACATAACAAATATAAATCCTAAATACTTTAACACTTTTACAAAAAAAGAAAAAAATTGTTTTAACAAAATCGCATTGAGAATATTAATGCTATACCTAAAAAGTTTTACCATAAGAATTTTGAAAAAAAAATGAGTTAAGGTTTTACACAAATTAAAAAGTCATTGGTAGAAATTTTTACTCTTTTTCAATTAATGAAATTTTCAATAATTTTATCTATTGCGTTTTCTGTTGGCAATAACTGAGCCACGATATTTGTTTACAACAGAATTCGCCAAGGAGCGGGTAGCTCTTTTTATGACCCATAACTTACTACTTTATTTTATTTTGTTTTATTCACTTGAGAAGGAATTAAATTCTTAAAAGTAGTTTCACTCTTAAGAATGAATTAGATTTTTATAAGAAAAGAGAAGGAATTATAAATCATTTGAATGAGTTTCGAACATTCATTTCAGAGGAAACACTAAACAGCATTAAAGCATCAAATGTTTTAAAAACAAATAATGTAATTTTAATTATTGCAGTAATATGTTATGAGTTACGAGACAATTATTACTTTTACCTTCAGAAAATAGCTAGGTAATATTATAGCTAGGTTCAAAATATCTTTGCAAAGACAAATGATTTCATCATCCCCTTGTGCGTCCTCAGATATTTTCAAATAATTTTTGAAAAACTTTCTAAACATCGCCTCTCTTATTTTTTAACCACTTAATATCCTTCAAAAATCCATAGAATTGTCATGTTTCAATATATATACAAGGTGACCCTAAACTCAGTTCAACAATTCATGGAATAATGTACGCAAACGTGGGGTTTTATTGAAATGAATCGAAGTGCAAAAAATAGCCAACAGGTAGTGCTTTATATTACAAAAACAAAAATTAACATAACTGATTCTTAGGAATAAAGTATGCTTTTTATATAAGAAATGTCCAACGCGTGTCGGCTGCTATTCATCAACAATACCTGTAGTCAAGGGGCAATGTTGTAAACAGTACTATACAATATATCAGTAAATATGGTGACATATTTCCGTCGGTTGTTGTCTATAAGCCCCCCTAATGAGGTAGGCCGATCGCGAAAGATTTACAACTTCGGGTAATTTCACAACCAATAATCACACAGATTAAGGTCTGAGGACCGGGAAGGCCAAGCATGATGGAAGTAGCAGCTCAGCACGCAATCCTTAACAAATGATGAACGCAAAAGATATTTTTTGGCGAAAGGATCGTAAGGGATTTCCATTCTGATAGTATAGCTTTAATAACAATACCTTTTCTGTTCTGATAATGAATCTTTTTCCTCTCTGATACAGTTCATTTTAGGCGTAATTTTCATGCGGTGTCATTGACGTTTTGCTGTCCACCGTCATTTGTTGCCCATTTATTGCACTTTTTTTCAATAAAGCTCATGTCATTTCAAGCACAGTAATGAATTTTTACTACTCTACTTACATTATTCCATGAATTATTGAATTTTCAAATGTTAATGGATTTTTGCGTCACCCTTGGTATTTCCCATGTATATAAACAGCCTATTCCCGTATTCACCTTCTATACTTGAATTCGCGAGGATTTACAATTCCATCTTTAACCGGCTTTTTGTTTGTTTTTTTGCTAACCAGCGTCGTTTTTTGTTAGACCCCTCCCCTAGCCCTTTAAGTAAAGAATCGCAGTACAATTTTAGAATTTAATGACCCAAGATAAAAAAAAACGATGTGTTTTGGTTCTTCCATAAGTATAATATAATGTTCAACAAAAACAACAGTAAAGAAAAACCTTAATGATAGTTTATGCCCAAAAGATGTACCTCTTTTAAATATTTTTTATGATTAAACATCAGCTTAAGGTTCAAAAGTAGCCAAATAACCAATTCTTAGGTTGATCAAACATCGTTTAATTTTTGCCAGGTAGTCTTGTTAATAAATCTTTCAGTCACGAAAAAAGTGCGATATTCAAATATTTAAAAAAAATATATCTATGTATATAACAAGCACTTAGTTCAAGGTTTTTTAATAATGTTTGCAGCAGAATTCTTTGTTTTAAGGACATTTTGACAAAACAAATTATTTAAATACAATATTTTGGCAAAAAAATTAACTTAGAATAATCTTTATGCCAAATGATCTCATTTTGTGAAAAATGCTTCTATTATGATAATACCTTGCCTGTATATAGCTCAGACCTCTTTACAGAGTCTCAACAAGAATTTCTGAAATATATAACTTAGAAGGGGGGTTTTACGACAACAGAGGGGAGCAATTTTAAGAAAAAAATGCCAATGATTATTTCAATTGGTGGTAACTCTGAAAATAATCTGAATTTTTCAAAAATTCTACTTGGACCACTGTAGATAGGTCTGAGCTATATACAGGCAAAATATTATTAAAATAGAAGCATTTTTCACAAAAGGAGGACATTTGGAAAAAAGATTGTTCTAAGTTAATTTTTTGCCAAAATATTATATTTAAATAATTTTTTTGTTAAAATATCCTTAAAACAATTGGATACATGTATTCTAATCTGAGTGACACTAAATATCATGAAAATTATCCATTTATGCGCTTTTTCAAAATCATGGTTCCGAACGTTGTCGGATGTCTCAACATATACGAAAGCATAATTGCAAGAAGTGTATAAATGTTATTGTATGAGAACTACTTGGTTTGTAAATTATAAATTTCTTAAGAATTGCAATTCTCTTGCAATGATTGTGTGAAACATGCTTTTTCTTCCTTTCCTTAGTCTATTCGTCAAACTTTAATATCATTTTATACAAAAATCCTTTAATTAGTGCACTTATATTTTATTCCAAAAAGTTTTTCCGCTTCTTTTCAGAATTCAAAATAAGAGTGCGCTCAATTCTTAAGTGTCATTACTTTTAAACCTTTAAAAAATTATTGCTTTCTTTGCAGAAAATTCAGTTCACTTTTTAAGACTATCTGCAGATAAGCTATAAAAATTATGTGTAAAATTTAGTACAAAAATTTCGGTTTTGAAAGAAATTTTGTAAAGTTAAAAGAAGAACACTTCTAATTAAATAAAAATGATGATTTATGACAAAACCCCATATTTTTCTAATTATTAATACAGGCTTTGTTAACATTTTGTTATCAGTTAATAACTCGATTGTCAAGCTCTTAGTTTTAAAATTATATTTTAGTTCATTTTCATTTTTTCAATAGCAGATTCATACAGCTGTTTCTTATCCAATATTTTATTGTTTTTATCCAACATTTTATTGTTTTTATCTAGTATTTTATGTTGTAAAAAGGAATTTTATTTCCTTCTTAAAGCCTTAATTATATGTGTGAGACTTAAATCTTCTAATTAATCATTAAATCTTCTAATTTTTCAATGCATTCAATTTGTGCAAAAAATAATTCAAAGACATATGATTAAATTATAAATGTTTACGGTCGAAATAATCTAAAGAAACAGTTTTTTATTCCTTCTTAAGATACATTCTTAAAGAAAGAATGATCGAACTGATATATAACTATTAATGCATTCTTTTCTACGTACAAACATTCTTTTTTTTTTTGACTTTTTATTAAAAATAAGACTAAATCATGAGAATGGTACTCTAATGTTTTTATCAACTATAACCGTAAGTGTATTATAGATTTATGAAAGAGTTAATTTGCTCATTTGTTTAATTAAAATCTCGCACTAGAACTGTAAAATGTGATTTGGTGAGGTATCGTGGTAGGCCATAATTGACACTCCAAGGTGCTATTCCCTTCTCCATTTTTTATGACTGGAACTAGAAATTTCTCGTGATCAAAAATAAGTAAATAAAAAGGCAAACGTGACAAAAATCTCAAAAAACATCTATTGCTTTTCATGTACATTTGTCGAAGTAGATTTCGCATCTAAACCAAATACTTCTTGAAACTTTTTATTTCATAAAACTAAAATTAGAGGAATCCAATATTCGCAAAATACGCTTAACTCGTGAGGGGAATCATATTTTGTAGAAGTGAATTTGCAATGATACGTCTTTTTGTGAACTCCGTGCATAAGCATATACTGTCGGACCCCTAATTAACGAAACCCTATTTAACGATCTACGAGATTTAATGATTTTTTTCTTTCCTCCGATTTAAATGAAGGAAAAAAAATCCTACTTAAGGAATAATAAGACCCGAATTAAGAAATTATTTCAGCAACCTAAAAAATATCTGTTACATTGGATCAGAGAGAGAGAGAGAGAAGCAAGTAATAAAAAAAATTAAGTCAATTCCTACTTAGATTAACAAAGAAAAATTTTATTTTAGCTACTTTTTATTAAATAGTTACAATTAATATAAATATGTAAATACATATGACAGAACCACAACAGTAAGTGGTAATTCATTTGGGTTAATTGTCATTAAAGTATCGTATTGTCATTCAAAACCATCGTGTATATAAAATTTCAGTCCAACTGAATGTTTTAAAACATGAGAAAAAAAAACCTTTTCAAATTTTGACACACAAATCGCCAAAATGGTCACTAAGTCGGCAAAAAAAGATGTCTTCGCGGCTGTATTGGTTATTATTTAAATAATTAGTTTTAATCAATTAATGTTTATTAATTATAATTAAATTATTGTATTGCTATCCAAAATAATCATGTATATAAAATTTCAGTTCAATTTAACTCTTTAAAATGTATTTTATTAAGGATTGAAAATTCCACCAAGATAAATAAATAAATAAATAGAGAGTGTGAGCTAATAGTAGGAATTGAAAAAATTGGTTTCTTTTCGAATCACATCCTTTCTGCACGCAGCACAAAAATATTTTTTTTTGTTCGTGGCAAATTTCAATAACGAAGGATGCAGCTCATTATGAAACTTCACTAGTGTAGTTGAGTCTTGAATGTAACCTACCACGGGAGTTATGAATAGGATAAGAAGTTTCTTTTCTCATCTCACTCCGCATCACAGGGGATATTTTCAGAGCTTTTTCCGATTGCCCTCTTTCTTGAAAAAAGTGAGATTTTTTTCGCACTGTTTTGAGAAAATTTTGTTTTTGAAATTTCTGAAGCATTGCGATAATCGAAAACGAATGCTTAGCGATTTTTATGCAGAAATTGATGATGAAACTCCTATCAAAGCTGTTACATTTTCTAATGTTTTATATTATTTGGAAAATGTGGAAACATACCTCATGCAGCAGGATGAAAAGGACGCTGTATTTTCTTCTGTGCATAACCATGATAACGAATTTCCAGTCAGGAATAAAAATAATTGTCAAATATCTATTATTTAGTATTTAAAATTTTTTAATTAACATGGGTGTAATAATTTACTACTACTATTTTTAGCAGCTGAATAAAAAATTTGTAATTTCTTGCTATCGATACTTTTTATATATTTGATTATTATAAAATTTGCAAAGGGTAAGAGCAAATGAATTGTATTTTTTCGATCCTGGTATTTCGAACAATAACGAATTAATGAATAAAATGTTCTGTTCAAATGAATTCAGTAAATCAGGGTCCCACTATATTACATTAATACTTCTAAGCTACACAAATAGAAAATTCTTTTTTTAAAAAAATTATTTTAATATTATGTACATAATAACAATAATTTTCTGAAATAAGAAAATATTGCCACTGTTTTCCACATTTAAATCTTTATCCCTACCATCCAGCTAAATATTTATATACCGATTTCATAAAAAATTCTAAAATTAAGAAAAAATATTTAAACTGCATTCGCTTCACAATAAACTTTTGATGCGTTGAGAAACAAAGAAACGTTCGTATCCTGGTTAATTCTTAAACAATTATCGCAAGAATAAAAATTATCAAATAACTGAGGAATAATGAATTTAATTTTGAGGAATATGTATTTTTTTTCATTATGACAGAATATATTTTGTTTGTTTTACTTTCAAAAAATTAATAATTTTTTTGAAATAATCTTTTGCTTTCGACTTTTCAATATGCTCCCCCCCCTCCCTTCTAGGGTTATCACCCCCCTAGGGGGCGCCCCACAGTTTAAGAAGTGCTGTTTTAATTAGTTTTGAACCGCTTCTAGATGCTTTACAATGACGTGTTTGTGTTTGTGTTTGTACGCTTCATTCCGTTGCTTTCAAACGTAGAATTTAGTTGTTGTATATATATGTTAGCGTTTTACATTTTGGATTATTAGAATATATTTTTACAACCTCTTTTCAAGCATTGACTTTTGCAAGAGTGGAAGACTAATCTGTAAATAAGAAAGACACAATGCAAGATATTTGAATTGTTGTTAAATAAGAGTAAGACAAAGGAAAAAAGTACCGCACTTTCTCGTGAAAAATTATTAAATTAAATAGCAGAATTAAATTTGCTAAACAGCACAGAAAAAAATACCGCGTGATTATGGCTTACTCCAGCATCCTAGTATCCTTGAAGTTCAAAGTGTAGAAAAGTTAATTGATTCAGTAACATATGTAAAACATATTCATTTTCTTTTTTATCCCTTTCTGTTTAAATAATGTTAGCTATATGAGCAATTATAAGTTATATCATCTGATTTTCCTTATCATTTATCAATTAATCATCCGCAATAGGGATAAAATATGTTTTTCGAGAGGTTTTACCTATATATTTACGGTCAATTAACTTATAAAATAACTTTGAAATTGTATACTTTTCACTCTTTTTTTAACAGTATATCTCATTAGTTATTTGAAAGAATAGCAAGTTATTTCATAGAAAAACTATGTAGAATATGATATTTTTCATCTATTACATACTTAAACTGACTAGTCTAGTTATTTAATGAAATACCTAGTTACTCTCTCTCTCTCTATTAAATAAATTAATTATATACTTTAACGGTAACATATAAATAAAGAAAAAATGTATCTGGATTTTTTGTGTAACATACTAAAATTCCAATTACTGATTCGTTGGCTGCTTGACTGGGTCCTTGTAACATTAGAGCTACATCACAAGGACAGCTTGACAATCCCGATATTATAAGAAATGATTCGATAGTTCGCTCCCTCTGGATTTGTGGAGTTAATACTAGAAGTAGAGCCACACACTCACACATAGACTCTGCTGAGTAAAAAGGACGAATGCCTTCCTGAGGGATGTTATAAGAAGAAATGGTAACACATTTATTGTTTAGCAATGGCATAGCGCCTTTTCAAAGCAAGTTATAAAGTATTTCTTACGTTAGTGCACTGTTTCTAAAACTGTGAGGCGTGCTTCCCAGGGGGTCTTGATAACCCTACGGTGGGCGTGCATATTGAAGAGCCGAAAACAAAAGATTGTTTAAGAAATTATTAATTTACTGAAAGTAAACAAATAAAATACATTCTGGCGTAATAATAAATAAAATACACATTTACACTGATATAATACACTTATAAATATATCAGTACTGTGCAGTGTATTTTATACTTAATTTAATAATATGAAGTCAAGAATAACTTTAATAATTACCAGTTACCCCGTGAACTTGTCATACATAAAATTAAGTGCAAAAATAAAAACTTATCTTGACAATTTGTAGGGTTTATAATTAATTTTTTAAGCTATCTGACTACGTTCGGAACCGTGATTTTGCTTAAGCGTATAAATAGATAATATTTATGATATTTAGTGTCACTTAGATTATAAAATGTATATTAAATTGTTTTAAGAACAGTATTACAATAAAAATTATTTAATTACAATATTTTGACAAAAAATGAACATAGAATGACTCATTTTCAAAATATTCTCTTTTTGTGAAAAATACTTCTATTATAATAATATTTTGTCTGTATATAGCTCAGACCTCTGTACAGAGGTTAAACTACAATTTTTGAAATATATAACTTAGAAGTGGGTTTATCCATGTTTTTCGACAACAGAGGCGAGAAATTTTAAAGAAAAAACGCCGATAATTATTTCAATTGGTTGTAACTCTGAAAATAATGTGAATTTTTCAAAAAATCATAGTTGACCCTTTGTTAAAAAGGTCTGAGATGTGTACATGCAAAATATTATTATAATAGAAGCATTTTTCACAAAAGGAGAACATTTTGAAAAAGGTTATTCTAAGTTAATTTTTTGCCGAAATATTGTATTTCAATAATTTTTTTTGTCACAATGTCCTTAAACCAATTGTATACATGTATTATAATCATTAAATATCATCGTCAGTGACATTAAATATCATGAAAATTATCCATTTATGCGTTTTTTTTTTCTAAAATCACGGTTCCGAACGTAATCGGATACCTTAAATGTGGTTCAAGATTACGCGATTATCTCCCCACCGCCACCGTTTAAGGTATCTGACTACCCTAAAACCATGATTTTTTCAAAAATTGGCAAATTTTTTTATGACTTTATGTTATAGACCATTTTATTAACTTAATAACAATACCAAGTACTTCATTTTCCTCCACTAAAACAAAAACTACAAGCGTTTTAGTAAAAGCAAATACCATAACTTTACACAAGATGTCAAACTTTAAAAATGCGTTTTACTCGAAATGTGTTTTTCGAAAACTCAAACGGGGACCACGATTGCTCAAAAAAGTTTTGAAAATAATTAGCTGAAATTTTTTGCTTATGTTCTGCATAACAGTAGAAGTGTTTTGATCTTCAGATTTATCAATAACTGTTTTATTTCAAAATTTGCAGTTCTTTATGTGAATAAAGTCAATGTTTTATTAAGCAATTTTGTATAATGACTTAGATAAAGTGCTCTAGTTTTTGTAAAAATTAAAATATCTCTTATCCTGAAGGTCACTTCAAACAGGAATAACAACGTAACACATCAAAATTTGAGAATTTGTTCATAAAGTCTTTGTAGAGAGCAGGCCCCGTTTTATGTAATTTTTCGTACATTTTTACTAGTTTTTTCCCATTTTAATAATAATAATTTTTTTCTTTTACCAATTTTAGATTTTTTTTTCTTAAAATATACTAAATAAATATAAAAATCTCAAAAGATCTCCATATCTCCTTTTTTCAAAAAAAAAAAGTTGTCAAGTAGTTACCTTAACACACAGGGGGAGCGTATGTGGTGTATTCGGAGAGGTACAATAAATAAGCAAATACTCTTGAATTAGTAAATCCACTGTTAAAGTTATTTTATTGTATTCCAAAACCTTTGAAATAATTTTATAGATAGCAATACACAGAAAAGGTCGTATTCCGGAGAGGCGTACGTATACGCCCGGGACAATTCATGCATTGCCTAAACGAAACCTTTATATACACCGGCAGCACTTAAGCGGTAAAAGCTGTATTGAAAGTTTCGTGTTAAAGTATAGTATTATTGAATTCAATACATTGTTATGGTATGGAGGTGGAGGGGTGAGACGAAAATTCTGAATGAAAATAAAGTCGTAAATAATGAAAATTTGAGAAGCACTGCGTTAGTGTCATACATAAATCTCCATATATGTGAGGTTTTTTTTCTACTTTCTTCATAGTTTATTAATTTTAAGTAAGTGAAAAGATGTTAAAATGCTCTCAATGAAAATAAATGAGTAGTTATATCCTAAAAATCACACACAGCAGAGCATTTTCTGCATATTTTAGGATTAATTCTGAAACGATAGCATATATTTCTGAAGTGAAATCAAAACGAGTATAGTTATAATTTCGCATTGCAAGATTTCTGTGGTAAATCTAAATATTTTAAATTTTTACTTATAGAGTTTTAATGTTTTATAGAAACATGCTTGGTCAAATTGCTAATAAATTTGGGAACAAGAACTCTTTTGTGTGTGTGAGTTAAACTTTATCTACCAAAGAACTTTTCCCCTAGTTTTCCTTTTGACACCAAATGAAGTTGAAAATAACATTTTATATTATTTGTATATGAATCTGGTACAAATAATTACAAATAAAATAAACCCTGAAACTCAATGTCAAAATGAAAATTTATAAAATTCAATTGTTTTACACTGTCAAACTTCAAATAAAATAAAGCTTCTTGCAATGTGACACACACGCAAAAAAGATAGAATTAGGAAATAAACCTTAAGAAAATAAAAAGCAAACTCTAAGAAATGCAATAATTAAATCTTTATTACTTCTATTTTTCAATTCCTACAATAAATTCACTCTCCTCCTTTATACACATATATTTATCTTGTTCAAATTTTCAAACGTTCATAAAATACTTTATATTCATCCATTCAAGTTCAAATACATTTTTTTAAAACTTGTAGTGGATGGCACTTGATGTTAATACAGTTTTTTTCATTATTAATTCATTAATTAAATTTAAAAAATGAATAAATAGTAACAAAAAATAAGAGTCCAACTGCATATATAGAAAGAAAAATCGTTCATTGTGTCCCTGTACTGCAATGGATAGCACATTGAACTTCTAATCTAAAGGTTGTGAGTTCGAATCATACCTGGAGTGGCCTAATTTCAGAGAATGTGTGTGATTTTTTTTTTTACTATAATATTTTATTAGAATAGTTATGTTTAATTAATTAATAAATACTAACAACTGAAGAAGGAATTGAATTATTTTTTATTACTTGTAGGGAATTAGGTTGTTTTCATTGAAAACCCTATCATTTGGAGATATTTTTATTTTATATATATTTTAGAGTGCTGGATGTGTGTGTAAATATTTTGAATTTTCTTTTATTTCTGTCAATAAATGTACTACTTTATTGTAAATATATCTCACCATTGAAAAGAAACCAATAATGAAATAAGGTTTAATACCAGACTTCGTCAAAAGTATGGTAAAAAAAGTAAATTAAAATTACAGTGTTGATGGTCCGTGGGGCTTAGGTGTATGTTGTGGGGTTTAACTAATATAGATAGATAATTAACCCCCTGGTCGGAACATCAATTTTTTCTCCACTCTTAGAAACATCCGTGGGACATACGGGTAAATGTTTTAGAACTTTATTACCTTAAGGGATGTTTTAAATGTCTTTATCACTCATGAAAAAAAAATTGAGAAATTTTTTTAATATTTAAGTTTTTATCAGGCACGCTATATTAATATATTTTTATCCCAAGAATTGCGACTAGTATCTTTATAAAACTTGATAGGTATTTATTTATATTCATGAAAAAATAATTAAAAATAATTATACCAAAAACGAAACAACTTAGGAATATAAATACTAATAGACAGTGATAGAAAAGAAAAATCGCACATAACGTGAGTTGAAAAATATCGCGAAGTACCACCACGTGATCCTCTCACTGGGTACAGTCCAACTGTCAAGGCAGCCTACCCCAAAAATCACACCATAGCATTATCTACAGACATCAAAGCAAATCATCTCCGTCTGAGAGACGCATGCTCCGGTTAGATGGTTAAAAATATGATTAGGAGAAAGTTGAAAGCCAGGACAATGAGAACAAGTATTGTGTGTGTAACTGCTTTGGCCAACAGGGGATACTTTCACATCCCTTTAAATTACTTTGTGAGTAGTCTAGCTAGGGTGGATGAAATGACCAATTAAGTTTGGGAATGAAATGCTTCTTAACTATTTGGGAGGTGAAATAAGGTATCCGACTAGATTCGGAACAATGATTTTAAAAAAGCGCATAAATTGATAATTTTCATGATATTTAGTGTCATTCAGATTTCAATGCACGTATACAATTGCTTTAAGGACATTGTGACAAAAAAAATTATTTAAATACAATATTTTGGCGAAAAATTCACTTAGAATAACTTGTTTTCAAAATGTTCTCCTTTTGTGAAAAAGGGTTCTATTATAATAATACTTTGTCTGTATATAGCTCAGACCTCTGTACAGAGGCTCAACTATGATTTTTGAAGAATTCAAATTATTTTCAGAGTTACAACCCATTAAAGTAATTATCGGCGTTTTTTTTTCTTAAAATTTCTTCCCTCTGTTGTCGTAAAACACATGAATAAACCCACTTCTAAGCTATATATTTCAAAAATTCTAATTGAGCCTCTGTACAGAAGTCTGAGCTATATACAGACGAAATATAATTCTAATAGAAGCATTTTTCGCAAAAGGAGAATATTTTGAAAATGGGTCATTCTATGTTCATTTTTTGTAAAAATATTGTACTTAAGTAGTTTTTTATTGTAATACTATTCTTAAAACAATTTTATATACATTTTCTTATCTAAGTGGCACTAAATATCATAAATATTATCCATTTATACGCTTTTACAAAATCACGGTTCCGAACTTAGTCGGATACCTTAACGTAACCTATAGAGTTAAGGCATCCAACTTCTTTAAAATCAAGATTTTTTTTAAAACTTGACAAATATTTTTTATGATTTTATTTTATAAGCTATCTCATTAGCTTTATAAAAATGCCAAGTTTTTTTCATTTTCCATTGACTAGAACAAAAATTACAAGTGTTTTAGTAAAAGCAGATGCTATAAATTTGCACAAGATATCGAACATTAAAATACATTTTACTCGAAAAGTGTTTTTTTTTTCGAAAAGTTCAAACGGGGACTGCGATTGCTCAAAATGTTTTTTACTGAAATTTTGTGCGTATATTCTGTATAACAGTAGAAACGTTTGAACCATGAGATTTATCAATTGCTGTTTTATTACAAAATTTACTGTTCTTTATGTGAATATAATCAATGTTTTTTTAAGCAATTTCATATAATGGCTAAGATAAAGTGCTCTAGTTTTTGTAAAAGTTAAAATATCTCTTATGCTGAAGGTCATTTCTTAAAGAATTGCAAAATAATACATCAAAATTGAAAAATTGAGAATTTATTCGTTTACTATTTGTACAAAGCGGACCCCGTTTATGTAATTTTTTGCCAATTTTTTCCCATTTTAGTAGTAATAATTTACTTTTCTCTTCTTATTTTTAACCTTTGCTTTTGTTAGTGTAGTAATCAAATCTAAAAACCACAAAAAAAATCTCTATACCTCCATTTTTTTAAAAAAAAAGGTATCGCAAGTATTCGGATACCTTAGAAGCATTTAGTTATTGCATGAGTATTGCTAAGAGTAAAGCTATTGGAAAGTGGAGGAGAATTTTAGGCAACCTTGGCAACGCTATCAGTTTGCGCATTGCCGAAGACGTCTAAATGAGCTGGTATCGCTTGCTAAGTGTTTTGTTCTGTAACTACTCTGTTTATAAGAGCAAGCTGTGTCAGTTGTGAATTGATCCTCAGGATCGCGTGGAGCGCAGATTTAGAGTCTGAGAATAGTAGAATGCCACTGGAGCTATCATTTGCCCAGCTGTGGTAGTTTTCCAAACTCCTCCAGAACCAGTCGGCATATCGTTCCTAATAGCTGTAAACCCTTTTACTTTCAAATTCATTTTAAAGTTTGTGATGGGGCTTTCTCGCGCCTTCTTAACTAATCCTCTTGGGGAATCTTTGTGGCCAGAATGGCATTTCAATCCAACCTTCTCAAGAAGAAAACGCGATATGTAGATTAGTGAATGATTATATATATTGGGGCTTTTGCATTCACGAGTAAGTCAGCTGGAAGTAGGAGAGTATTATAGGAGACATATAGAAGTCGGTTAGAAGCCAGAAAGTTGCATGGAAGCTGGATCAAGTCAGATAAGGATGTATATAGAAGATTAATTTTAAAGGAAATGAATACAAGAGGGAGATATAAAGCTTGGTTGCTGATCACCGAATGATATCGGTAAGAGATTGGTTATTAAATTTTAATTATAGAACAGACTCTAGCTAGTTAAGAAATCTGCTGTAGATAAAGATTCGGAGGTTCATTTATCGCAAAGATAGTGAGTAGGACTTCAGGCGCTAATTTAACTTAGTATTAATAATCACGTCGTGTCATTCCTGATCTCATTTTCCTAGTAAGACTTGTGTTCCATTCATTAATATATATTGGGATGATAATAAACTATATATATATATATATATATATATATATATATATATATATATATATATATATATATATATATTATGGAAGATTCGAGTGGTCAATCACTTATCCGTACAAATCTAGTTCGCGTGGATGAAGAGATGACACCCCCGGGCAGGGGGGTATCACAAATTCAGCTCTTTTTCTTCTTTTTCAGGCAACACGAATGTTTTGTGCATGAAGAATTGAAGACAGTTTGTTGATTTTCCTTCGAGTACCATTTATACTAATTTGACAGAAATTCACTGTACGTGTAACCAATTTATTGACGTGCTCTCGGACATTGTGTATTGCACTGATCATGGCAATCAAATTTGCCAGGGCCATAGAGTTTCCACTTCTGCCTGTTGGACCACGATAGGTATTTTAAATGGTATTATAAAAATATCAATTAATAGTTTAAAAAAGAGTGTGTGTGCTTATGACCACACGATAGAAGTGATAATTTCAAATTTTGTGAAGTTAATTCAGGGATTACATTAGTTAGGTGAATAAAAAACAAGGGGATATTAGTATTGTCATATAAAATTATTTATTCATATGTCTGTACTCATAAAGTAATATTTTTTGCAAAATATACGATCATATTTGTGAATTAATTGTATTCTAAGAAGGAAACAATAGGTTATAATTATTTAAATATCTAAAAAAACCTTGTCAAGCGTTGTCCCGTACATTGTTGGGCTTTCTCGTTTGAATCATTTGATATAACTAAATTGAATTTGATTTTAAAATTCTACTAAAAGCTTTGATTTGTCTTTTGAAAAATCTGCATTAAATCCCCACTTAAAATAATACTAGGCAATTTGTTCAGAAGAGTTGATTCGGCTTCAGTGAAAGCAACTCAATTTTTGTCAATGAATGTCATAATTTTCTCTAGACTTTGATTTGGTGAAATATAAATAGTAACCATTAGAATTATTTGTCCATTTTCTGTTTTACAATTCGCTGCACAAATATCTCTCCGATACATGACTCATTAAACCCAAACCATTCAACAGTTTTGTTACGAGTAGCATTGTTACGAGCGTTACAAATTCACACACACACACAAGCGTAACAATGCTCGGCTTTTTAAAACGCATTATTTAAGCTCACTATCCAGCAAAACGCGCCTCTAGAAGTTATCACTTCAAAAAGTACATGCAATACTTTTTCCAATACTTTGATTTTCTATTTTATGAAATTCTTCAATTTCATGCAATTATCTTTTATAGTGTTCAAGAGATATTTAAATTTAAATAAATGATCAAAAATACTATTACTCCAATGAGGAACCGTATACTAAATCATAACTTTTAATTGTCGCTACGTTATTAACATTTATCGCACGTTCTTTGTAAATGAGAAAAAACACATCTGTTTTAACGTTTTTTTATTTTAAAATAAATAGCATTCATGGCAAGAAAAATACGTATTTTTTATCCGTGTATAAAAAATAAAACACTTGCCGAGAGATACAAATCAAAACAATGTCGAACAAGTAATATAAAAAAGATTAAGTCAATATATATATATATATATATATATATATATATATATATATATATATATATATATATATATATATATATATTCCTACTTAGATCTCAACAAAGAAAAAAATTTATTTTAGCTATTTTTTATTAAATAGTAACAATTAATGTAAATATGTATATCCATAGAACAGAATCACAGCATTAAGAGGTAATTAGGTTTTATTAATTATCATTAAAGTATCGTATTGTCATCCAAAACAATCGTGTATATAAGATTTCAGTTCAACTGACTGCTTTAAAACGTGAGAAAAAAAAACCTTTTCAAGTTTTGACACAAGTCGCCAAACATGATGCCAGCGTGGCTGTATTTGAAATTATTTAAATAATTAGTTTTATTCAATAATTTTTATTAATTATTATTAAATTATTGTATTGTCATCCCAAATGATCATGTATATAAAATTTCAGTTCAATTGAGAGCTGTAAAATGTATTTTATTAACGATTGAAAATTCCACCAAGATAAATAAATATATAGAGAGAGTGTGAGCCACAATAGTAGGAATTGAATAAAACACTAGAGTGTACCGCGAGATGCAAATCAAAACGATCTCGAAAAAAGTCAACGATGAGGTGACGGAGTCGACAACTGAGGTGGCATCCCTGGATACGGCTTTGAATCACATCATATTTAGGAGGACAGTTTTAACTACCAAAGGAAATAGTTAATAAAAAATAACATTTGAGAAATGCGACTCCTCACAAACAAAGAAAATATTAAAATGTTCATTAGTATAACATGCGCTTAAAATTAAGTTCATTGTTCATAAAATAAGATTTGAATTTTAATGTAAGCAAAATTGAAAAACAGTGCATACTTAAACAATTTATTAGGATTCAAAATAATAGCTAACTCAATGGCTGGCGACACAAGTATGTGTAGGTAAAACTAATTAGGGTTTGGTTTATTAAAGTATTTTAACAAAAGAAGCGAAAAATATAAAATAGTTTCAAATTCAGTTTTTCGTGGTTATCTTTAGAGAAAATAATTTACATAAAACTTGAGACATAAGCTATTTAGAGAATTTTCTTCTTGATTCTACAAGGCACTGTCATCGATAACAAAAAAAAAGAAATTTAATTAATTACGTTAATTATGTCAATAATTTTAACTTTAGAGCTTGTTTTTTCTGTTCTTCTCAATAATGTCAATTTTAGCAACTTTCACCTCCGCAAAAGCAAATGTTTGCTTTTGTTGCGGTAAAAATTACTAAAATTGTCAGGATAATATTATTTATAATATTATAATAAATTATTTTATATACACACAAATAATTTTCTATAGGTACAATATCGGTGAGCTGCCCATGCGGTATAGTGGTTAGTGATGCTGGCTGCTGTGCCGTAGGGCTTGGGTTCGAATCCTGGAAAAGGCATGGGTATATGTAAATGCATATCATTGCCACAGGGAGTTTCTTCAAATATCTGCCGAGCCGCTAATCCTTTCGAGAAATTGGTAGGAGGGGAAGAGAGGTGCACGGCCCCTGATCAGAGGGTAAGTCAAAAAGTTAAGGGACTTTTGTAATTTCTCTTTCCAAGGTTTGGCAACAGCACTAGTATCCAACGCTGAATAAGGAATATACAGCAACACTTCTATACAACGCGCCTATCGTCTTTAGTAGTAATTGCTGGGGTGTAGTAGATTGTTCAAGATAGCAGCTCTACTGTCGATCTACACCCAGAAAAGAAGGAGGGCAATGATTCACTTTTTGTTTAAAGAAGGTGTGATACCTGTGCTGGATACTAACCATCGCTATACCATCAACAATGACGACTCTTAACGGTTGACGTCGATAGATTGCCGGATTCTTCGTCGTCACATAAAGTTATTCCCTGTTTGAAGCGCTGTATCCATTCGTAGATCTTATTTCGCGATAAACATTTGTCCCCATACTGCGCTTGCATTCGACGACTAATTTCAGCAGGTTTCCCACCTTCCGGTAAAAAAACGCAAATCACTGTTCTTCTTGGTGCAGAACGACAATGGACCTACCATGCTAAAGGGTCTACTTCACCCCAACGACTACAGCTGTATTCACGCCAAGGCTGTCAGCGTTGAGCGTTTAGCCAATCAGAAGCTTCATCTCAACCGAGATAAAGTCTGTGACTGGCTAGACGCTAGACGCTGACAGCCTTGGTGTGAATTCAGCTTGAGAAGGAAGGCGAGTGACATGTTATACATAAGTGTTGCTGACTACCCATCATTCAGCGTTGGATACCAGCGCTGTTGCCACACCTTGCAAAGAGAAGTTGCAAAAGTACTTTGATATTTGACTTACTCTCGTATTTAAAAAATCGATCAAATATTAATAACACTTTGCCGAAATTCATTTTAGTAGCAGACATCTTTTCAATAATGTTTTATTTTTAATAAAAATGGTCCTTTTGAATACAAGTAATTCAAACCATCAGATCAGAAACCTCGTCTATTTTCTGAAACACACCTAACCTTAAAGGTAAATGCAATAATACTTCATTCATGTTTACTCCACACACACGCAACACACAACTAACATTCAACTTACAATAATAACTCATTCAACTTCCATTTAACTTTATACTCGCTCGATATTTAATGTTTGAACCAACAATGTGGCTTTGGTTTATCAGCTATGCCTATCACTAATTCAGCGAACATGTCCAAAATATTGTTTGACATCAAGCGGCTAATTATAACTTGTTCCTCATTTAAATATTTAGCCAGGGTTTCAGGAATTGAAATATACAGGACTCCTTTTTATATTTAACTTCTTGAAATCATTTAAAAGAAGGTTTTCCAACTAATGGTACCACGAGTTGCTTAAAGCTAATCACATACATTACATTTCTAAACAATTTACTTTGTAGCTATTACGCATATCGAAATGTTTTGAACTAACAAATACACAAATCTAAACCATTAAATAAACCATATATTTGGTTACCTGATATATGTATTTTCAAACTTTTTATTTCTTTAATAGTTTTATCAAATCAGGATAATGATGATAGAAAAGGGTTTTCATGTTGTTAGTACATGGTATTATAATGATAATTATTAAATTCGGAAACTCAATTATAAATTTAAATAAGTTTTTTTTTGGTATTGTATAGAAGTATATATTAATTATAAAGTCACCTTTGCTTGAGTTCAATGTTATTAATTTTAAGAGGTTGACCAATTTATTTTACTGAATAGATTAATTGTTTAAATTGGGTTAATCGTAACAATTTCACTTACGGTAATATCTAACTTCGTTCAGAACCGTGATTTTGCAAAAGCGTGTAAATGAATACTGTTTTTCACACACACAATTCCTATAATTAGCTCACACACAATCTCTCTCTATATATTTATTTATTTATCTTGATGGAATTTTTTATCGTTAATAAAAATACATTTTAAAGCGCTCAATTGAGCTTAAATTTTATATACATGATTACTTTGGATGACAACTCAATAATTTAACTATAATTAATAAACATTAATTGATTAAAACTAATTATTTCCAGAACTACTAATACAACCACGTTGGCATCATTTTTGGTTACTTAGCGACCCTTTCGGCAACTAGCGTCAAAACTTAAAAAGTTTTTTTCTCACGTTTTAAGCATTTAGTTAAACTGAAATTTTATATACACGATTGATTTGAATGCCGATACGATAATTCAATGATAATTAATAAAAGTTAATTACCACTTAATGTTGTGATTCTGTCATATATATATACATATTTATATTAACTGTAACTATTTAATAAAAAGTAGCTAAAATAAAATTTGTCTTTGTTGATCTAAATAGGAATTGACTTAATTTTTTTATATTATTTGTTTGATATTTAGTTGCACTTGGATTAGAAGATACATTTAAAATGGTTTTAAGAATATATAAACAGTAAAAGATTATTGTAGATGCAATTGTTTGACAAAAAAATGACATATGTTCAAAGTATTCTCATTTTCTGAAGATGTTTCTATAATAATAGTTTCCCTTTATGTAGTTAATACTTCCGTACAAAGATATAACTACAATTTTTGATATGTGTAATTTAGTAGTGTGATTTGTGACGAATTTGTACGGAACCTTTCCATTAATCTTCTTAGGCGTCTTTCTGGGGAATATAAATTCGCGTTTATTTCCAATCAACTCCAAAAAGTGGTTACGGGATATTTAAATTAGATAAGGTATTTAAGTCGAGAGTTGCGAGATAGCAAGAGAGATGATGGTAGGCTATTGAGCCAGTAACTTTAAACGCATTACTAGAAGATTCAAGGAGATTAGATTCGTGAAGACGTCGTGCTGCGAGACGTACCAGAAAGCTGATATAAGCCAGCGGTAAATATAATTCACGTATGCTTAAAGTAAGCGTCAGTTTGAGCGACTTAGTTAAAGTTAATGAAAGTTAAGAATTCGAATACGTGTGTTTCTCGTATCTCCTATTTCAGTAGACCTTTTTTGAGTTTGAGCTAGATTATTAATTAATTGTATTCTTAGTAATTTAATTTAATATAAAGGCAAATCCCTTTAAGAGACGTAACATTATCGTATTATATGTTATCAGAGATTTTTGAGAAAAAATAATAATAATAAATAAATATTATTATTATTCAAAATGGCTCTTAGTGGTTCTTTGCCTCAAATTAATCTTGGTGTTCAAGGTGTGACCCAGGGGGGGTCAGCACAGACTTACTCATTTTAATATATCAGAGTGAAGAAATTTTAAGGGGTCATATTGCGTTTCAATAAAGAAAAATCATTTAAAAATTCAAATAAGTGTTTTTTAGGATTTAATTAATTTTTATATAACTTTCTTAACCATACAAAATTAGGAAACTGTAAGTTAAAACACACACATTCTGAGTTATTTTATGTTAGCAAATAAAAACCTTAAGTAGATTTATCTCATAAAGAAAAAATAGCTCAATTACCTCAAATGGTAAAGGCTGGCTTTATCTATTGTGCCAAGTGCTTTGATATTTTATTACCTATTACTATTAGTACATGTACTCAAAGTTAGTATGTATATTTAAATCAAAGAAATGCCTTTTTTAAAAAAAATAACAATTGAAAGAATTTACACATTTTTCACGAAATTTTCAATACTCATTCAGAAAAAAAAAAGTATTTTACACGCGAATACATATGATTCCTAAACAGAAATCCATAGCAACTATTGTTATGCATAGCTTGACTTAATTGTAAATCAAGTTTCATGTGTGCAGGCTAATTATTGTAGAAAGAGTAGTATTTTTAAGCGTCTTTGTAATTTTGAAACTGTTCGTTGAAAAATTAAATGGTTAGTCTTTTGTATCATTTTGAGCATAGAAACTTTTGACGTAATCCATATACATTTGTTCCAAGCAAAAAAAATTGTAAAAATTATTAAAACATTTTTTTTTTATAAATTGTACCATGTCCCCTTAACCAAAAACACTAGTTTCTTTTTAAATTAATCTCAATTCAGAAAATAATGTGAATTTTTCTAAAATCCCAGTTAAGGATATATCCAGAGATTTTTTAACTATAAATAGGCAAAATATTATTATTATAGAAGCATTTTTAATAACAGAAGAATTTTTTTTTAATATATGCCATTCATTTTTTGCTAGAAAAGTGCATTTAAATAATATTTTATTGTAATAAAATTCTTTAAACAACTTTCTATCTATACTTCAATTCAAATGACTCCAAATATCGAAAATTTATTGATCTATGCAATTTTTCAAAACCACAATTCCGAACGTAATCAGCCACTTTAGATTGATTGATTGATTGAATATTAACGTCGCACTGTTCAGCTACACGAGGGCTTTTGGCGACGGACCACGTAATTTTGAACCATGGTCAAGTGACGTGGACGACACCTGAGCTGGCACCCCCCTCTCCTAACTACCACACCACACCAACGGGAGGACGTTTCAGCTCTCGATAGATTTAGCGTGCATCGCTGCCCTACACGGCGGGTCTTTAGTGGTACTGGGCTCGAACTCGTGACATGGCAAGCCACGATCCGATACCTATACCACTCGGCTACCACCGCCACCAGCCACTTTAGAAAAAATCTTTGAAAAGTGAAATGATAAGAAAATGTTTACTGTAACAAATATTTTATTTCATATATCACACAAATACGCATAATTATTAAAAATCATTCATTTTAAATGGCACTTAGATACAGAAGGAGCAGTATAAAATCTGCTTAAAAACTGGTAAAAAAAACCAGTCATTTCCGTATTGCTATAAACGGCAAAAAAAGATTACGTAAAAAGTATAAGAAAGAGCTGATATTTAATTTTGAAATCAAAGTATAGGAACAATTTCAGCACATATGTAAAGCACACACAACCGTGGGAAAGTATTATATGAACAACTCTTTTGAAAAATGTATTTCTCTAATTTATAGTGACCTATATAATTCCAACTTTAAGTTTTGCTATTAGAGTAAAAAAGAATAACAGTCACGTTCATTTTTAGGAGGATATTTCAAGCGTTTCAAGTGCCAAACTTTAAAAATTCTTTAAATGAAACTACCTATGAAAAAAATATATTTTCCGTAAAATACGGCTTATAACGTACACTTATACTTTCAAGCTGCAATTTTTAACTTTTTAGGTGTATTCGCCCTATAACACGCACTACTTTTTTATAAAGAATCCTCTTATGTTTTGAAGTCACTTTTTCGGTGTTTATTCTAAGCTTTAGAAAGAAAAGTAGTATACTTCTGGAATTAGAGCACTTTAAGCTCATAAGGAATGTTATTCTATTTAAATAAACAGCATTTCATTATGTGTAGAAATCTAATTTGTGTGTGTGTGTTCTATGCTCCTCTTTTTTTTATTTTTAAAGCTCTCATTTTTATACCCGGCATGTAACACGCACCCGTAATTTTCGATCTTATTTTTTTACGTTCAAAGTACGCGTTACACGCCGCATTTTACGGCATTTCAAGGATATAATAAATATTAAGCTTTTATTTTTATATACAAATTTTTTTAAATAATTCCTAAGAAATCCATTGAATTTGTAGTAAGTACTATTATTTTGAAATGGTATTTTTTTTATAAATATTCATGAAACGACAACTAATTTGATTTATATATATATATATATATATATATATATATATATATATATATATATATATATATATATATATATATATATATTGATAAAATAATATATCAATTAAATCCTAGTATTTTTCTTTAAAAATCTATTAAAATAGTCCACGTTATAAACGACAAAAGGATGCACTAATGCACAAAATCATGTTCTAAGATATTTTTCGGAGGGAAATATTTAAATGGTTTTAATTTTTGTAGGTTAAAGGTTCAAATACATTTCTACTCTTAGCATTTCATGTTCTTTCTAAATTAACGATTACTGTTGTTAAAATAATAAATAAACGTTTAATTTAGTTTTCAGAGCACGCAATCCTCGTTATAACATTAATTGCTTCCAATGCTAAATAAAGTTTTGAGCCGTTAGTAAATTATATGGGCTTTTTGAGGCTCACCCTATTTACAAAGCAATATGCTTAGCTTTCTGAAAAATATTGTATTAAACGTTCAGAACTTCTTTTGTTCTACCAGCATTTAATGATGTTTATGGAACCGGATACCGAATTTAAATCCATTTCATTTTCTAAACCACGAAAGTAAAAATCAGGTAATCTCTACTTCAATTAATTATGTTGTCCGCAAGGGAAATATTCTCTAAGTAATGAAAGGAATATTAAAATATTTTTTGACCAAGACCCCCTTTTTTATTGATTATTATCAGGAACTCAAAACTTTTCAGCTGCAATTAAAAAATATTAAAAATTTAGAATCGTAAGTAAAATTTAGCTTAAAAAAATAAGTTTATCGTTTAAATTTGTTAGGTGATCGATTGCTTAATTAAAAATACATTGCATACTCTTTCAAAATTTATCAATTAATTATATGGTGCATGAGAGAACTTTGATTTGAGGATGATAAAGTTCCCCTATGGGTTTACTTTTGTATAATATATGTTTATATTAAATAAAAACAGTCTTTAAAAAGGAAAATTAATAAATTAAAAGGGAGAAATTATTATTTATGGGCATTATTCCGCTTTAAATTTGCCGTAATAATCAATTTACCCAAAAATATTAGAATATTTTTAATCTTTTTAAGTGAATTAAAATCGTTTGCTTAATATTATAAGGAATGTCATCATAAACAAGGTCTGTTGAAAAAATATCTGACCGGTGGCCAGGAAAAATATTTTAAGGTATCCGACTACGTTTGGAACCATCATTTAATAAAGGGTATAAATGAATAATTTTTAGGATATTTAGTGTCACTTGGATTAGAATGCATGTATAAAACGGCTTTAAGAAAATTATTAACTTAACTCGTGGTGCGACAGCTCATGATGGCGGAGGCCTACTGTGCCCAACTCAGTATACGCCATCATAGGTGCACGAGCAGGTGTTCCGGTCAGGTGGTCAATCTGACGTGAAACCCGACAGTGTTAAGTTCTCAGGCAAGCTTCAAACTCATTTATCAACCCACTGAAGGGATGGAAGGCTGTGTCAACCTTGCTCAGCCCGGTGATTGGACCTTGGACCTGTGGTGTGGAAGTGTGATGCACTAACCACTCAGCCACTGGGCTTCCTAAGAATATTATTAGATTAAAAAAATATTTAAAGGCAATATATATATTTTAGCAAAAAAGGAACTTTGAGTTACCTACTTTCAAAACATTATTCTTTTATGAAAATTGCTTCTATAATAATAATATTTTGCTTATATATACCTTAGAATTCTCCAGAGAGCCTGAACTAGAATGTTTGAAAAAAATCACATTATTTTCAGAGTTACTACCAATTGAAGTAATTATCGGGGTTTTTTTTTTTTGGTTTTTTTTTCTTAAAATTTCTCCACTCTGTTGTGTTAAAATATGGATAAATCCACTTATGAGTTATATAATTCAAAAATATTAGTGTTCAGGTTCTGTGCAGAGGTCTGAGCTATATATAAGCAAAATATTATTATAGAAGCATTTCTCATAAAAGGAGAATGTTTTGAAAACAGGTAATTCTATGTTCATTGTTCACCAAAATATTGCATTTAAATCATTTTTTGCTGTAATAATATTCTTAAAGTAATTTTATGTATCTATTCTAATATAAGCGATACTAAATATCATAAAAATTATCTATTTATACGCTTTTTCAAAATAATAGTTTCCAACGTAGTCGGATATCTTAATTAACGCATCCGACTACTTGTGGCCACGTTTTTTTGAAAAAAATACAGAAAAGTTTGTTATTTTTAGATTTATTTAGTATATATAGTTAAGGGAAAAATATTATTATTAAAATGGGGAAAAAAGTGGTGAAAATGTGTGAAGGTCCCCTTGGACCTCACTTTGAGAACGAGAATAAATTGGAGTCATATAAGAACCAGTAGCCATTTTTATAAATAGCTTTCTTTATTTGGTAATCTTTCCCAAATAGAATCAAAGACTTTTAATAACAAATATATCAAGAGATAGCTATATGAGGTTTAAACAAGGGTATTTCCTTTAAATTAACTTAAATATTTAATGATCCAATTAATTAACAATTAGAATATCGATCACGCAGAGATTACTACGATAAGAGATCCCAGAATTATATTCTATAATGTTCTTATTGAACATTTAACTTTAATCTCGCTCCTAATATAAATCTTTAATGAGACTTCAAATATAAATCAATATTTACCACACTGAATCTCAAGTCTTCTTGAGATTAAATTATCCAACAAGAAATCTTCAATTATGAATTTAACTTCACTATTATCACTTTCTGCTTCAATCTCTCTCTCCTACTGCTCTAACTTTACTATTCCATTTGACTTAAATACTTTATCTAATCTGCATAACAAGGAATCCTGTCCTCTCTTTGGAGCTGATTGGAAATAGGTAGGGAATTAAATTTCCCTAAAAAGGACGACTCAGAAGGTTAGTGATAAAGTTCCGTATAGATTTGTCACAAATGTACAAAAAGTTACATAAACGGGGCCCACTCAGTACAAATATTTTTATGAACGAATTCTCAATTTTTCAATTTTGATGTGTTACATTGTTATTCAAGTTTAAAATGACCTTTAGAACGAGAGATATTTTTATTTTTACAATAACTACAGCACTTTATCTTATTGATTATATGAAATTGCTTAAAAAAACAGTGATCATATATTCACATAAAGGGCTGTTAATTTTGAAATAAAACACAGTCATTAATAAATCTGAAAGTCAAAACACTTCTACTGTTAAACAAAGCATACACAAAAAATTTCAGCAAATTATTTCAAAACTTTTTGGGAAATCGGAATTCCCGTTTGAACTTTTCGAAAAAAACACATTTCGAATAAAACGCATTTTAAAGTTTGACATCTTGTGTAAAATTATGACGCTTTTACTAAAACACTTGTAGATTTTGTTCTAGTGAATGGAAAATTAAAAACTTGGTATTTTTATTAAGCTAATAAGATGGCTTATAAAATAAAAAATCGTGAAAAAAATTATCTTTTGAAAAAAATCGTGATTTTAGGACAGTCAGATACCTTAAGGCTGTTTTCGAGGAAAGCACGAGAGCATGAGCTAAACGTGGAGCAAATTTTCAGACAGAAAAATACCTGAAATATTTCATAGTAATTTGGAACATGATAACGTGTACATTTGTTAACAATATAGTGTTTTTAAAAATTTCAAAATATTCAATGAATACTCTATTTCTCATTTGAATACGTGCAGGCATAGCCCATTTAACATTACGGTATAGGGGAAAAAACGCGAAACACATTTCATACCATAAAAAATGGGTCAATTCGGTTAAAAATGAGATGTGGGATACAAAATGCTACTCTCTAAAGGATAGTGAAGCCAGAATATCATACTAATTTTTCATTTCTTCAATGGTATTTTCGGAAACAGCCGGAAGTCGTAAAAAACCAGTTTCAGCTTTGATAATGACCAGTAGGTCCTGTGCAACTGCAAGACGGGATTTTTTCTGTTCCACCCAAAGAAGCGTGAGAACAAGTCAGTCTCACAGCCGCTTTGCACATGATGGTACAAAACTGCATGTGGAGAATTTGTACTGATCTCAACTTGTTCAGCAATTTCTTGTACGGTTAAACAACGATCTTTCATTATCAGATTTTCCGTCATTCAACAATTGCATTTTGAACAGTTTGTGGAATTCCAAAACTCTGAACACTCTCCACACATTGTGAAGGGTCTGTACGTAACCTTCTCACTAATCCTCTTGGGGAATCTTTGGGCTAGCCTTAGATTCCCGTTTAATTCACTGCCGTCCCTCTCAAGAAGAAATCCTGATATGCAGATTAGTTAGAGTATATAAAGTCAGAGTTTGGTAATTGTAAAAAAGGAAGGAGCGGAGAATCTGTTGTAGCGTTACTAAAGTGAGATTTAAGTGATTTACGCAACGTGAGTTAAAAATGGAGTTTTGCCACTATACTAATTTAGTGGATTAGGAATTTATAGGCTATTATTGATTATGTTAAATTGATCTGTTTACTTGCGCTTGTTCACTCAGTGTTTATTGCTTTCTTTATATCTCTCCTCTTGTGGTTGATTAGTGTGCTTGAATAATAATAAATAAGAATTATTATGGAAGTTTCGGGTCAAGCTTTGTTTTCTCCAACACCTTTAGGTAGGCAGAACGGTGAGGGAGTGACTTCAGGGGGAAGTCACTCACAACATATGTGCGACCACTTTTGAATCGGTTAAACCCCTCCTTAATTGCTGTGACCCCCGTAGCATCGTCTCCAAGCATTATCAAATCTTATGAATTGTTTTACTTAGAAATTCCCCAAGCTTTTTATGACCTCTGCTCAAGTCATTCAGTCTTCTTTAGAGAAATAAAAGTCTGACGAACACTATAAGAGTATTTCCTCGACTGTCTGCAAGAAACACCTGGTACACTGGAATGAAAGAGAAAAAATGCAAGTTTGTGCTTTAAGCTGTCTCCTCACAATATGCTCAGTGGCGCCGTTTTAAAATCCCTACTGTGCGCAGGAAATTTCAAGGTCTAGTACTTTTTGAACAGACCTTGTAAACAAAGTTTACTTTGAATAAAAGTTTACTTTTTGAATAGTTGATTTACTATTACTTTTCTTATAATAACCTTTGATTATTTTTTTGTTAAGGCAAGAGTTATATTACCTTGCGCACTTTATTTAATATGTATATTTTGAATAAATATTTAAACACGAATTCAATTATTTTCATAAAACTATTTTATTTATGTACAAAATCATATGAAAACACGTATTATCAAGAAAAAATTTTAGAAGGAAATGTGTGTTTTAGAATTATTCTTATCAATTTTATTTTTAAATTCAACTTTTGTTTTCAGTTTTATTTCATTATTATGTAGAATTGTGTATTAAAGTTTTGAATATATATAGATATATAATGCAAGCACATGTTTTTTTTTATTTCTATCTTTAGCCTCTTAAACAATAAACGTATTGTAAACATAAAAGTTATCGATATTTCCGCTATACGTGTTATATTTTACATTTATCTTTTTTTATACAAAAAAGTTATATGCAAAAATGTATACAATATAAGTTTATAAAAATAACCAACATTTAAACATCTTATTTATTATTTACTTTATAAAAGTGCTGAAATATATAATATAATATATATATATATATATATATATATATATATATATATATATATATATATATATATATATATATATATATATATATACATACATATATATATATATACATATATATATACATATATATATAATATATATATATATATATATATATATATATCACTGAAAAAATAAATATAAAAATTTAAATACGGTATTACATGAAGTAATGTTTTTAAAATATTTATTTATTACATAGCATTTCTCTATTCATTCAACACAGTGTATTTTTATTACACAATAAAAAGAATGTATATTTTACTAATAAAATTTAAAACGAACATTATTTTTCTTTATATCGTAAGGTGTTTAGTTATAAGGAACAGGGTTCATATAAAACCTTGTTCAGAGAATGTATTACTGTCTTATGCATTGAAATATATACAAAGTACAGACACTTCAATCAATTCTTGGAACTCTCTGGAGTCAATATCCTCTACATACCAAAACAGCAGGGGAATGATTGCCACTGAAACCAAATCTTCTCCTATTCATGAAATATTCTTTTCCCTTTGTAGAAGTAAATATAGAGAATGAAGTAAGTTGTGTGGCTCAGTCGAAACCCATGCCCGTAACATTTATACTATTGACTGTACAAATAACTTGTAATTATAGTGAAATACGTTTAACGCGAAAACATTTAAGGCAAAATATCGGTTAATACGAAATAAGAGAATAATACCAACAAACAACTTTGTATTCTCACGCAATTTTTTCTCTTGAAACGAAAATCG